>OZ008345.1:3418750-3615744 GCA_963931975.1 Cataclysta lemnata
CACGGTTTCTCACTGACCTCTACTATATTGCCGCTGACCTCTACTAGACCGCCGCCGCCCGTACCGGCACTACCGCCCGTACCATGAAGTATTAGTGCGATCCAAACGCAAGTGACAAAACGGGACGCCGCCGCTCTACTCGGCTTATACCGTTGTCTCACTTTAACATTGGGAATTGGGTCGCGTTTAGAGTTGGTGGTAAGGCCCCTGGACAACAGTTTCCTACTGACCTCTGTTATATTAGGTCGGGGAAAAAGTCTTTTCGCATTATAGTATGTATAAACTTGTAATAAAATCTCTTTGGCTATACCATTTGTATCTGGCTGGTTTTGGTATCATTGAAAGTTTAAATTTTAAAGAACATAATTCCAAATTCAAATTAGGAAAATGTGTGATTTTCATTTGTTTTTCGTACCGCCAAGATGAGTGAATCTAATGAAGAAATTCGATACATTTTAAAATTTTACTACAAAAAAGGTAAAAATGCAACGCAAGCCGCAAAAAAAATTTGCGATGTTTATGGACCTAGTGCAGTGTCTGTGAGAGTAGCTCAAATTTGGTTTAAGCGTTTTCAATCCGGAAATTTTGATGTCAAAGATGCACGTCGCTCTGGTCGCCCTATTACAGATAAAATGGATGCCATTTTTGAAAAAGTGGAGCAAGATCGGCATGTCAGTAGTTACGACGTAGCTGAAGAACTGGGAATTGACCACAAAACAGTTTTGGCGCATTTGAAAAAAACGGTACACAAAAAAGCTCGACATTTGGGTACCTCACGAACTCACTGAAAGAAACCTAATGAACCGTGTACTCATTTGTGACTCTTTATTACGACGTAATGAAACCGAACCATTTTTGAAGAAGCTGATAACTGGTGATGAAAAGTGGATCACGTACGACAAGAACGTGCGAAAAAGGTCGTGGTCAAAGGCCGGTCAGGCTTCACAGACTGTGGCGAAACCCGGGTTAACTCGCAACAAGGTGATGATGCTGTGTGTGTGGTGGGATTGGAAGGGCATTATTCATTATGAGCTGTTACCACCAGGCAGGACCATCGATTCTGAACTCTACTGCGAACAACTGATGAGATTAAAGCAAGAAGTTGAGAGAAAGCGGCCGGAATTAATCAACAGAAGGGGTGTGGTTGTTTTTCATCATGATAACGCTAGACCTCACACATCTTTAGCCACTCAGTAAAAATTAAGAGAGTTTGGCTGGGAGGTGTTAATGCATCCGCCGTATAGTCCTGACCTTGCACCTTCAGATTTCCACCTGTTTCGGTCTCTTCAGAATTCTTTAGGCAGTGTCAGGTTAACATCACGAGAGGACTGCCAAAACCACTTGTCGCGGTATTTTGACCAGAAGTCCCAAAATTTCTATAGCAATGGGATCATGTCCCTACCTACAAGATGGCAAAAAGTTATCGAACAAAATGGTACCTACATACTTTAGTTAAATGTAAATAAACTATATTAAAAAATGTTTTGAATTTTCTTAAAAAATGCGAAGAAACTTTTTCCCCAACCTATTACAAGTAAGCTGGACTGGGGGTTGTCATGCCCCAGTCAAAAATGAAGCCAATTTGATTGCCATCGTGGCACTGGTGGCACTGGTGTACAACCACGGAACTAATATTAGAAATGAGACAAGTCAGTACAATACAAGCAACAAACGTCAATTTTAGCACCCTTGTCGCTCGAGGGGGCGCTTCAAGTCGGCACAAGAAACATTTGTCATTTTAATAGACGTATTCAGTCCAGCGTACTTGTTTAATAGAGGTCAGTGCAATTACAATTTAAATTTTAACATTACATGTATGTATATAATAGTATATAATAGTATGTCGTCACCAGATCTTAGAATTGATTACTTCATGGCGTGGCCCACCATTTTATGAAATGGAAATTACCTGCTGTGCACATCATGATATGGTCTGGTCAGGTCAATGAATAATAAGTTTTTTGGCAATAATTGCTTGGCAACATCTGGACCAGTCACAATGAATTGCGGTAGTTGTTTCGGAAATATTGCTTCTAGGTGCTCCATATAACAGTAACATTATAGTTTACAACAAATTGTATTATTTAATATTTTAGTGTGATTTTAATATTATTTATAATTCTATTGTTTTCTTTTTATAGGTACTGCTGCTGGTATGTATTTACTATGGTTAAAACAAACACAAAATTTATTAAGTCCCTATCTTAGCCTCTGTTAGTTACTTTACCACTATAAGGAACACTTGTTTGGTCATTATATAAAACAATTATGCTATGATAATTGGTAAATTTATTGTAAGTTTAATTATTTTAACTTTTATGACATTAAATATTCTTTGTTTGGATTTATATAATTATACAATATGTTAAATTTTATTACGTTTACACCGTTAGGTAGGGTAGTTTTGTAAATAGAAATTAAATATCCTAACTCCGTTAACCAGTGAAAGTAATAATTTTTATTAATATTTTTTTTTTATCTATCTGAAATGATATGACTATTTCTACTTTAAGACTACACAACGGTTGTGCAACTGGAACGAATCACTGTCGGTCATAAGTATATAATGTTACTATGTTACCCAAATCAATTAAAAAATTTCACCATTTACGATGTTAATTTGACGCTTATTGACTCGACTAATTTAGAACGGATTATTATGATTTAACCACCAAGGTGCGCCACACACCTCAACCATTTAACCGCACAAGTCGGATTAACAATTATTCTCATGTCCACTTTCAATTTGCGTCTTGTATACTAGCCTAGCGGAATAGACACGTATTATCGTATTTCTCCAACTCGGGCGGTTAAAGCGCACTTATGTAGAAGGGTGAAAATAATCTTACCAAACAACGACGATAAGTGTTTTTTATTTGATGCCTAATGCGCATACGCAATATGTCTTGATGTTGTTCTAATCACAACATACTATTATGTAAATAATCACAAAAAAAATATTTGGATTAATGTATTGAATGCAAAGTTTCATTACAATATCCAGCCTTAGTCTTCCAAGCCTCCGTTATTTTTTCATGTTTCTATTAAATTCTAAGATTGGTATTTATGTGTAGGTTAAGATGATAATTTGTTAATGTAAAATGTAACGGGTCATCGAAAGTACCAATAGTTCATCTAATTAGGTATAAAAGGATTTTGCAAGTCACGTAAATTAAATATCTATATCGTAGTACAATACTTACATTATACCAAGTAACTAAATTTGAGTGTTGTTATTTAAATGTAATAGTACAGTTTTGAATTTAGATTAATTCATGGTAACTATACACTTACCTTATACTTGATCGTTTTTATTATATAGTTTGTATTTTTGACGGTGCTGGAAACAGTATTTAAAGCAGTTTTAGCAGGGAGAAATATACTTATTATTGTATCACCGTTACTTAAAAAACCTAAACCGTAAACTGTCTTAAATATTTAATCTTTATAACTATAAATAAGCTTTGAATAAGCTTACATGATTAATGTTACTTAATTTGACAAGCAATTAATTAACGTTTTGATTTAGATATTTTTAAACAATAGAATGTTTTTTATAGTAGCTTTACCTTTTAAAGTTTCATCATAAAGCAAGCAAAAATATTTTAGTCTCATTACATTCTATATTTATTTAAGACTTAATGTAAATTTTATGACTATTTTTATACACAGTAAGTACTGTAATTGGCCGACTTAAGTATAACATTGTTAATAACACTAAATGTAAATTTATTCAATGCTTATTAGCAAGACGGCAAGCATAAATAAGCCTACCCCAGTTACGTAAATAATAGTTTAGTGAAATTTCATATTTGGTGCTATTTCACTGTACGTGCCTCAAATTAAGATAAGGGAAATAATATTTTTGTACATTGTTAGATAAGAGTAAATTAGTTGTGTAATATTTTAAAGTACCTTACCTATTATACGCGTTTAGCAAATAATCCTGTTAAACGTTTTGCCTTTAAGTAATTCATATCAAGTTATAAGAAACGCACAAAGATAATGTAATTTGCGCCCTAAGTCATTGAACTTAGGGCCTGGAGAACTAGAAAGAGAAGACTAGCTAGAAGAGAACCTAGGAACTTACCTCTGTTTATGTGTCTGATAATTTATCTGGATTTCTTTTACGTTGCATATAAATGTAACCGTTCAATAGGCTTATAATCTTAAAATAAGGAGCGAAAATTAAACGAAACCAACCGTGAATAGCTTGTTATTGAAGAGTGCTTGTTTTAATGGTATATCGACCAATTGCAAATGCACCATGTTGGTAGCTACATTTCAATGTTAGTATGAATACTTAAAGTGGCAGTGTTTAACACTTTGGCTATGTGGTTGTGTCTTGCTTTTTAATAAAAATCGCACAGTTGTTTATTGTAACTATTTTGTCTCGGGATTGTTTCCTAATAATAATAGAAATACATTCTGCAATTCTAATTATGGTCGTCTTAAATGATACCTCAAATATTAGATATAATTCATGATTCTCGAGACGTGAACAACACAGTAACTTGTTGTGAAAAAGGTTAGTAAGTACCCTTATATCTTATAAATTTGTATTTTTAAGTAGTTCAATACAAGCTTTAAATCGAACCGACATAGAATACAAACAAATAAATTTCTTATAAAATTATGTATTTATATCAACAAACGCATATTTTTTGTATTACATTTATTTGTTTTTATATGTATTTTATTATAAAGTCCTTTTTAGTCACTAGGTAAACTGACCACCTACGTGCGCGTAGGTACCTACATATAGAGAAAAAGGGACTTAAATCAAAAACGCATTTAACCGTTTCAAAGCAAAAGTCAGCTTTATTGTGTTATGTTTAGAGCACACAATGTTACTGCTGTGCGTGGTTTGTTATTAACAAGCGTTATATAATAAAAAGGCTATAATTTTTTAAATCAGATATCTTCGAGTCCGAAGTAATGTTTTTTAAAACTTTGTTGGTAAGTAAGTTCTCCATGTAAAAGTGATAACAATCGGTTGCCATTTTAATGCATTTAATTTTTAATTGTAACACCTTTTAATATTAGTCTACATCTGCTGTCATTATTACGAAATGGGATTGACAAAGAACTGATTTATAGATATTCATAATAAAATTTTGTACCTGTTACGATGTTTTTTTATTGAAATTCCCAGTAACCGTGGATCAAATAAATATTTTATAAATATTACATTCAGTGGCACCTTAGGTAGTGGTAGGCTTTTTGTTGAAAAATGGTCTTAGAAATGCTTTACAAGTACAGATAATTCAGCTACCAAAATCATTATCATTAAAAATAAACAGTTTTGCATCAAAAAAGAACTGGATCCACATTTTGCATCCTCGCCGGGAGCCTGCAGTTGGAAAGGAACAATTGAAAGCTGAATGCTTGTTGTGCAATATGTTTTTGTATATAACATTGACAAGTTGTGTTATTGTAGATAAGTATATCACAACTGTTGATAATCATAGTTTCTTCTAAGAGACATTTCAAATATGTACACCTACATACATAGTTATAGAAAGCATAAAGCAAGACCTATCTACCTGAAAAAGTTGCCTGTATATTGTAATAAGATGCCTTTATTTGTGATCAAAATCACTCGTTCCTAGTACTTATGCTACATGCACTGAGCAAACTAATTGATATTTTTATTAAAAAGTGATTTTCCCCATGTATGGCATAATTTTCATAGATGGCCCGGATGAAGTCACGGGCATAATATAGTATATATAATATTATAAAACTAGTGGTCGCCCGCGGCTTCACTCGCGTTAATTTCGGTTGTTAATTAAAAAACCTGCAATAAAAAAATGGACTACCTTCTTCAATAAATGGACTATCCAACACAAAAATAATTTTTCAATTTGAACCAGTACTTTCTGAGATTAGCGCGTTTAACCAACCATACAAACAAACTCTTCAGCTTTATAATATTAGTATAGATATGTATCAGCCCTTGTTATTTAAATAAAACACATGGCCATTTTTATCAACATGCACAGCAAAGTGTAAAACGATATATGATTTGGGGGCGGAACATTGGTACGCCCCTTAATACTAAATACACATTAACATCGCCTTCATTTTATTCAGTTACACCAATGACATTCAACGTAACACACTTAATGGAACAATGTCTAGAACGATAGTAAAGTGTTTGTTTTTAGTGGTGTGGTTCGTGCATCTCGACTGTCAAAATTATCAAGACCGACCTAAAATAACAACATTGAATGGACATCTTATTCTCGAAGCAGCTCAAGATAAAAGCATCTACCTACGCGTCAACGGGCCTAAATCAGGTGTGTACGTACAAGACGTCAACTTACTTCACTTGAGCCTCTCCGACAGTCAGGAACAGTATCAGAGTAATGACAATTTTGAAAAATACCTCAACGGCCCAAACGGGCTACTAAACCGATTGGACAGGCTAGAAATCCAAATCGCAACGACTCCGCCTATATTACAGAATATTACATACTTGATGAGAAGAGTTAACAGACTTGGCAACAGGCTGTCAATACTCCAAACCCAGTTGAACAACAGATTGAGAGACGAATGTCAATCTGCACCTTGTCAGAACGGAGGCACCTGCTTAAATCTTGCCAATGGACACCATTGCCTGTGCCCGACAAATTGGGAGGGTGTTAACTGTGAAACTGATGTGAATGAATGTCGCAACTTTGCGGGAACAGATTTGGGCTGCCAAAATGGAGCAACCTGCATCAATAAACCGGGAACGTACGAATGCCTTTGCTCCTCGGGGTGGTTTGGACTACATTGCACCAGACGCTCCAAAGACTGTAACGCTGGTAACTTTGAAATGTGCGGCTACGGCACCTGTGTTCCTGTGACTACCGGAGAAGGGATCAAGTGCATTTGTAATCAAGGTTGGGAAACTAATGGAACAGGCGTAGCGTGCTTATCAGATATCGACGAATGCGACTCCAGCAGGGGACCCCGTTGCTCCGTCAATCCAAAAGTAGATTGCATAAATTTACCGGGATCGTTTAGATGTGGTCAGTGCCCGCCAGGCTATGAAGGAGATGGATTTAGTTGTCATGATATTGATGAATGTATTACTACACCAAATGGCGGCTGCAGTCCGCTAGTCACATGCCATAATACTATTGGATCACGTATATGTGGTTCTTGTCCACCAGGCTATCAAGGAGATGGTGCCACCTGTACGTGGAGAGGTACTTGCAACATTAACCATGGAGGATGTCATCCTTCTGCGCAATGTGTAGATAGTATGGGTGTGGTACAGTGTATGTGTCCATATGGAATGGATGGCGACGGCTTGGGTATTCATGGATGTTTCATTTCAACAAGCGGAAATGTCACAGAGCGATGTCAAGGTAGCCCATGTGGTACTCATGGTCAATGTCACGCACTTCAAACAGGTTATACTTGCCTATGTCAACAAGGGTACAGTGGAGTTCATTGCGAGGTTCCCGTAGATTTTTGCTCAAGTCACCCGTGCCAAAACGGAGGTACCTGCAGATTGGAGGAGAATTCAAATGGATTTAGATGTGAGTGCACTGCTCAGTATTCTGGACATTTGTGTCAGGCGAGAGCTAAGTCTTGTAGTGGCGTATTAGATGCGGAAGAAGGTAGTCTAGTATATCCACTATCTAATAATTCTTATGACCATAATGTAAAATGTGCTTGGGTAATTCATACTGCACCAAACAAAGTCATAAATGTAACTTTCAGTAAGTTTGATTTGGAAAACGAGCCTGAATGCATGTATGACTTTCTTCAAATTCACGATGGCCGCACATCGTCAAGTCAGCTCATAGGTAGATTTTGCGGAAACGAATTGCCAAAGGGTGGTAATATTGTATCGAGTCACAATAATTTATATTTTTGGTTCCGTTCCGATAAAACTGTCGCTAAAGAAGGTTTCTCGCTACATTGGAATAGCATCAACCCAGTATGTGGGGGTAAAATTGATGCAACAACACATGGCAATATTAATTCGCCGGGTTCCCCGGGCAAGTATCCACCGAATCGTGATTGCTTCTGGCACTTGGCTACCACTTTGGGGAAGAGAATACAATTACATTTCTTTGCATTGGATATAGAAAAGCACACCAATTGTAGTTTTGATTATTTAGCCATATACGACGGTGAACATACCACTGATCCTTTGATTAGTAAATATTGCAACTCCACACAACCTCCCCCGATACAGTCAGCTGGCTCTGATATATTAATACATTTTCATTCTGATGCTTACGGTTCCGGGAATGGTTTTCAAATAACCTATGCTCCTATCGCCGGAGTGCCAGGTTGCGGTGGATATTATACTTTAGATAGGGGGGAAATCGTATCGCCGTCATACAATGGCTCTTATTTAAATAATCTATTATGCGAATACAAAATAACCGGTGGCCTAGATACTAAAATTCGTTTAGATTTCAAATCGTTTAAACTAGAAAAATCAGTATGGTGTAGGTATGATTATTTAAAAGTATACGACGGACCATCTGCTGATTCAAAATTAGTGGGAAAATTCTGTGGAACTTCTTATCCAAAAACATACATGTCAACTTCCAACAACTTGTTTATAATCTTTAAAACGGATCACAGTTCAATTTCTGAAGGGTTTAAAATATCTTTCGAAACTGTATGTCAGAAAACAATTTTTGGTGATAGCGGTGTGATAACATCACCCGGATATCCAAATAAATATCCAGAAAATAAAGTTTGTGAATACATTGTAGCAACTACACCTGGTAAAGCAATACAATTGACTTTCATCGATTTTGATATCGAAGACAACAGATATTATAATTGCCAATACGATAATGTAGAAATACGAGATGGAGCTGATAGTAATGCTACTCTTTTAGGTAGGTTCTGCGGTGGATCAGAACATACACCACCAATGCAGACATCTACACATAATTATCTATATTTAAGATTTAATTCTGATATGAGCATTTCGGGTACAGGATTTTATGCAAATTTTACAACTATTGATACTGAGTGTGGTGGTATACTTAAAGAAACCACGGGACTGATTACTCATCCATCTGGAGATAACGCACTGTATAGAAATGATCAAAGTTGTTCATGGTGGTTAATCGCTCCCGAAGGCATGTTTATCAAGTTGAATTGGAATAGATTTAATATAGAAAAAATGCCCAACTGCTATAGTGATTATGTAGAAATTTTCGAAATCGATAGAAATAATAAAAATGAATCTTTAGGCAAATTCTGTGGCACTACTTCTCCCCCAGCTTTAACGGCAACAACTAATCGTTTGTTGATACAATTTAAATCAGATGAGAGTGTTCGTTCTGATGGATTTTCAGTTTCTTATATATTTTTAGAAGACAAAACCAATTGCGGTGCAGTTTATATAAAATCTCATGGATTTATAAACTCTCCGGGATGGCCTAACAGATATGAACCTAACCGTGATTGCACTTGGACTATTACTGTACCAGTTGGCCAGCAAATAAAGCTTAACATTACTCAATTTGATTTAGAACGCCCCATTCGTGATAAATGTGATTTGGGCGATTACTTGGAAATTCGTAATGGGGCCACTCAGAATTCACCACTGATTGGAAAGTATTGTGGCAGTTTTCAATATAAGAGTATTATGTCAACCTCAAATAAGTTGTATCTTCGGTTTCATTCTGATTTTTACATGACAGGATTTGGTTTTAAAATTGAATGGGATGGGACTATAACAGGATGCGGTGGGACACTGACCAGTCCCGCAGGCACGATTTCTTCTCCAAATTATCCAGATAGTTACTATGAAAATGCAGAATGTTTTTATAAAATAGTTACTAGTCAGGGCTCTAAAATACGGTTGCGTTTTACTGACTTAGATTTGGAAAGAACTCCATCTTGTAGGGATGACTATGTTGAAATTTTTGATGGTCGAGATGAAAACTCGGTAAGTCTAGGAAAGCATTGTTCCCTGAGTAATACACAGAACATGGTAATGGAAACAACTAGTAATATTGCATTTATTAAATTTCGAACAGATGCTTTCATAGTAAGTAGGGGTTTCCTACTCGCATATGATACAATATGTGAATTAAATATCACCGGAAAATACGGAATTATAGAAAGTCCCGGCTATCCAGGTAATTATCTAACAAATTTAAATTGTCTGTGGACTCTTACTGTTCCAAAGGGTAATAAAATTAATATAACCTTTACTCATTTCGACATTTACAAAACTTACCGTCCAGTAGCGCTGCGTTTTTATAGCTTACCGCCTTTGCGGAATCCATTGAATACTGGCAGCACCTGTGACAATGATTATTTACAATGGAAAGAAACAAAGCAACCCCAATTTTCAAAAAAATATTGCGGATCATCTCCACCTCAAATTCGTGGTTTTGTAGGTGATTCGTTGCAAATTAAATTTGTGACAAGTGCTTTCATTCCTCGGACAGGGTTTCAACTTGAATGGGTCAGTTACGGTTGTGGAGGCTACATTAAGAAAAGATATGGAAATATTAATTTAGATAAAAATATTATTACTACAGGCGAATTAGATTGTCAGTGGATAATCGAAAGTCCATTGGGGACAAGTATATCAATTAATTTTAATTCTCTGTATATGAATGATACTCCCAATTGTACGAGCGATTCTATTGAAATATTTAACGGTCAAAGTATTACTTCTCCACTCATCACAAAGTTTTGCCACCGTACGAATACTTATGTACAATCTAGCACTAATTATATGTTAATTCGTTTTACAAAGCGCTCTAATTTAAGAGATGTTTCTTTTAATTCTAATTTCCATTCGTGGAAATCAGGTTGTGGGGGTATACTTTTTGCAGCGTCGGGCAAAGTATATTCTAAAAATTACCCTAAAAACTACGACCGTAATTTAGATTGCATTTGGACAATAACTGTTGCTAAGAACCATCGTGTTGAATTGAATATAGTTGACTTAGATTTATATTCAAGCTCTTATGGCTCTTGTGGAGATAACATAAAAGTTTTTGATGACGTTCGTATAACAAATGTAAATTACACTAGCATTATCTGTGCTGACTCTCTGGTGAAACAAATAATATCGAAGAGTAATACATTAACTTTACAATTCGTTTCTGAGAGTGAAGGAACAGCGAAAGGTTTTCAAGCTAATTTCACTACTATTTGTGGTGCGATTATAAACGCTACACATGATGGCGTTATAACAAATGATAAGTTTTTAAGTCATTCTAACAGGAGTTGCTTGTGGACTATTTTAGCTCCTAGCCTTGAACAAAGAGTTACATTAACATTAACACATCTTTCTATACCAAAAAACGAAAGTATAATTTCGAACAGAACTTGCTCGTCAACGTTCCTTCGAGTTCGTGACGGCAATGATGACAGTTCGCCCATTGTTGAAGAATACTGTGGGCGAAAAATACCTCCAAGTATTATTAGTCACGGCAATGCTCTTACTCTAGAGCTTGGAACATACGGTACCTCCATAGAAGGCCAATTTTCGGCACACTACACATCTTTTGCCAACGCTTGTGGAGGAGTGTTAACTTCAGAAGAAGGAGCAATAGCTTCACCCAACTATCCCCAGCCATATCCTATAAACACAGACTGTGAATGGACATTATCGACTTCTCCAGGGAATAAGGTTTATATAATGTTTGAGACATTTAATTTACAAGATTCTGAAGGCTGTAATCAGGATTATTTAGAAATACGTGAGAAGAATAGCGGAGGTCCGTTGAAAGATATTTACTGTGGTAATAATTTGCCAACAAATATAACTACTGCTTCTATATTATACTTGAAATTTCATAGTGACAGCAAAGATTCGAATACAGGTTTTATGCTCAGATATGGATTCCTTCATGGCAACGACATAAGCGGATTAGATAGTGGTGATGTCGCTTCGCCTTTATATCCTGCGCCATATCCAGGAGCTGCTGAATATTCGTGGAGAATAATAATTTCTTCTGGAACAATCACGTTACATATAACAAAACTAGAAATATATTCGCAAGGTGAAATGTGTTCCAATTACTTACAATTTTATGACGGCTATGACGAAAATGCAGCTTTAATAGAAAATGTTTGCGGAATAATAAATGACAATAGTAAAACAATCGTCACTTCTTCGAATGTCGTCTATATGAAACTAAAGTTAGATGAAACCAATAAAGGTTCAATATTTTTTGTACATTGGGATAAAACGAATCATGAAGAAGGGGATAATTCTTTAAGCAAAATAAAATGCGGTTTTAACCAAACTACGCTCGTCGAGCCAGGTAAAACCATTAATTTTTTCTCACCAAACTATCCTGATGATTATTCATATGACTCAAGTTGTGTATGGATCTTTAAAGCAACACCCGGACATCACTTAAACCTACGGTTTACCTCCTTTAAATTGGAAGAATCGTCAGCGTGCTTCGCAGATTACGTTTCAATTTACAAAGCTGATGTTTTCGGACAATGGTCACCAATCAAAGAAAAAATTTGCTTATTTGAAAACGTTGCACAACCATTTAATTCTTCAACGTTCATAAAGATAACATTTGAAACAGATTCATCAATATCTGCCAAAGGTTTTGAAGCACAAGTCAGCTCCTCTTGTGGTGGAATAATTTCAAATATATCTGGTATTGTGAGTCCCTCTTGGTGGGACTGGCAATACGCAATCAATAACTATAAAATACAATGCGATTGGTTAGTGAAAGTGCGACACGGGCGCATAATTAAATTAAAATTCCAAGAGTTTAACATTACGAACACTGGTGATTGTCCCACTTTTGTCACTTTACGAAATGGTGAATCGATAGAATCACCACTATTAGCAAGTGGAAAATATTGCGGTTACTCTCATGAAGAAAAAACTGATATTATCACTTCCAGTAATTCGTTGTTTATTACATATACAACAATTAATACGCCAAGAGTTTTCAAAAGCTTTAAATTATGGTTTGAAGAAAAATCGGAGGAATGTGGATCTACAGCTATTTTAGATTCAGACCATAGTTGGGAAATCATAACATCTCCTAACTATCCCTCTATACCCACACCATACACCGAATGCTTATGGAAATTTATGGCTCCCCCTGGCGAAATTTTAAGACTAGATTTTGACAGAATTGATTTAGATAAAGACACGCTTTGTCGTCAAGAATTTATTGAAATACATGATGGGTCGTCCGAATTGTCACCACTCAAGGAAAGAATATGCGGTAATGAAACCCCCGGAAGTATTAAAACTAGCAATAATGCCCTATTTATAAAATATTCGACACAAAAAGTAACTCCAAATAATGGTTTTAAAGCCAATATTTCTATCGACGTATGCGGAGGAACAATTATCGCAAATGCAGGAGAATTGACGTCTCCGGGATATCCTCACATGCCATTCCTGAAATATGGTTCAGTATGCGTGTGGCGCATAAAGGGCAATCCATTATTCACATTTTCATTCCAAGCTCAAGATATTAATTTACCAGATTCCGAGTCTACGTGTGAAACTAAAATAACTATAGAAGAATCAATTACAGAAAGTAACACTGTTCCCATATTAATGACTTACTGTACTGAGGATTATTTTCAAGATTCAACTACGGTAATCACCACTCTAACTAATGACGTTACAATAAAGCTCCACATTGGAAAACCAAGCGAATATTCACAGTTTTCTCAAACTAGGGGCTTTCGAATTACTTTCAATTCATCGATACCTAAATGTGGTGGAGAAATAACTACCCCTGAGGGATATATAACTACACCTGGCTATCCTAGGGATACTACAATACGTTCGTGTTATTGGAAAATTACTGTCCCAGATGAAAATCGTAGAATAACTTTACAATTTTTAGATGCTGATGTTCAACGACATAGAATTAGTATCTACAATGATAAATCATACCGCACCCTTATTCAGTCTATACCTAGTGACGATTATTCACCAACAACTCAAACGTTTGAATCAACAGGAAATACGTTAGCGGTCTATGTTTGGTTAGACCCAAGAGTTGGCTCACATCATAGGTTTAAAGCAAAATTTGATTCTAACAGTGCATCACTTTGCGGCGATCACTTAAGCGGGTCAAGCGGACAATTCACTTCACCAGATCTAGAGCGTGCATATGCTTGTACATGGAAATATAATTATAACATTGAAAATGTTGCGTCTTCAAATATTTCCACAGACCTTTTTCAGAGATCATTATATATCACTGTCAATGTTAATTCTTCAGTAAATAATATCAAATGTAGATATACTGATCCCAAATTAAATATAAAATCAAAAATAAGTAATAGAGGTATCACATTCAGTAGAGATATTTGTAGTAACGTTTTATCGGAATTTAGAATACCGTCAACGGCAGTAGATTTCACAGCAATAAAAAGAAAAAGTAGTTCAATATATTTTAATGTAAAATGGAAAATCCAACCATGTGGTGGAGTAGTGCGGGCTACAGAAGATTCAGTTAATATATTAAGCGTTCCCTACTCACATAACGAATCAATAAATTGTGCTTGGGTAGTTTTAGTTCCTAATAGTAAAAGAGTAGAGGTAAAACTGGATGGTTCATTTATATTGAATTGTGATGATGAATTTATAAAAATAGATCCTAGTGTAACAGAGTCGACCACATCTATTGGGGATTACTGTAAAGAGAGAACACTGGATAGTCCAGTTCTTTTAAAATATTCGACACTGTATATTCAATATCACTCTAAACCCAAAAACGAAACCAATATTAAAATGTATATCAAAACGATCCACAACCAATGCGGAGGATTTCTTATGACATACGAAAGTATATTTGAATCACCAAATTATCCTAAAAGTTATATAGAAAACCAAGAGTGTGTCTGGGAAATAAAAACTGATATCGGAAGCAGAATATCACTCGAATTTATTGGCCGGTTTGCAATTGAAGTCCGACCTAACTGTACAAAAGATGCAGTCATCATATACGACTGGAAAGATGATGAATATAGTGAAGTTGCTCGACTTTGTGGACGTGTTCCACCTCCTCCATATAATTCTACATCTAACAGAATGAAAATCGTATTACGAACAGATAATGACATCAACCTTGACGGATTTCAGGCTCGATGGTTACGCATTTGTGGGGGCAGTTTCATTGCAACTAAAAAAGAACAATTCTTGTACAGTCCTGGATATCCATTTGGGTATACTCCTAATTTGGAATGTGTATATAATATTTCTGGAACAGCTGGTCAACCGGTAGTGGTTAAATTTGTAGAATTCGAATTAGAAGGTCCATACCCCAGTTGCATTAATGATAACTTAACAATAACTGGTGAATCTCTATACGATTACATTTCGGATATTGTTTACTGTGGAAAGGAAATTCCTAATGGTTTAACTTACGAGAAAGTAACTTTAAAATTAAGAACAGATTTGTACATTTCCAAAAAAGGCTTTAAATTATCGTATAAGCTTTTATCATGTGGTAATGAAATAAAAGAACCCACAGAGATATCAACAGAGTCTGTTGACGTTAGCGGATTCTATAGCAATCGTATGAATTGCACGTGGTATATAGAAGCTCCCAAGGACAAAATTATTGTTCTGCTTTTCCGCTTGTTTGACTTGGAAAGCAGTTACCAATGCAGTAATGATTACTTGGCTGTATATGATGGCTCTGAAATTAAGAATGATAAACTTTTAAGCTTAATGTGTGGTCGCAATAAAGACAATTCTAAAGTCGTATTAAAAAGTTCACAAAATACCATGACTTTACACTTCGTCACCGATACGAGTATCAGTGGAAAAGGTTTTCAAATAGGAGTGTCTTTTAACGTGAAATGCGGTGATACTGTTAATATGACAGTTAATTCGAATCATAAATTAAAATCACCTCTTGTCGCTCCTCAAACCGTGTACGAAAACTTCTTGAATTGTCAATGGACAATAATGGCACCAGTGAACTATGTTATAAAGATCAAGTTCGATACATTTCATATAGCTCCTTGTCAAGACGTGAATCAAACAGCAATAGGATATAATAACTGTGATTGCGATTATGTAGAAATAAAGGACGGTGTCAATTCAAATAGTTTAGTAATAAATAAATATTGTGGGCATACTCTACCACCGGAATTGATATCATCTGGTAACAGCTTAAGTATTACGCTAAATACAGACGGTGAAGTAAACAGTTCAGGTTTTGAAGTTACTTTAAGCATTCAAGAATCCGTTTGTGGTCAGGATACATACATCATTGAAAGAACTTCCCAAACGATTAAATCACCTGGGTACGACTCTGGAGTTGTACCTCGAGGAATACATTGTGTATATCATTTTATTGCCAACAATACATATGGACAACAGGTTCATGTCAATATAAAACATTTAGATTTACAAACCAGCAATACTGATTTAAATGATTGTGACAAAGATAAATTAATTATGAGTAAATTGAGTTTACATAAAACCCTTTCTGCCGATAAAATTATGAATTTAGACAATGAATTATACTTTGACAATGCATATCTCTTTGAGTCGTCGTTAATTGACAATTTACCAAAATCATATGTCTATTGTGGTAAACAATCAAGTAACCTTTATTTTACTGGTAGTTTTACATTGACGTTGCAAACTTCTCCGGAAAGTGATACTGTCCACAAAGGTTTCGAAATCGATGTTGTGTACACAGATTTTTGTGGTAGAAACTACACAGAGCCTTATGGCAGAGTACATACCACAGAAAATTATTATGACGATGATATTAAAACTGATTGTTACACTTTAATAACGGCCCCAGAAAATCATACAATATCTGCGTATTTTCTAAGAGTTTCTGCTGTCTACTGGAGCCATGACCCGTATATCGAAATTTACGACGGCGACACACCATCTTCGAAGGTTCTGAAGAAAATTGATACTGGCGATAGCGATAAAACGAGCGCGTTTTCCACTGGAAAATACATGCTGATTCGTAACCACATCAAAGAAAAATCATTCATGTTTTATGATTTAGTATACACGACCAATGATAAGAGCCCCGGGTGTGGTGGTGTTTTACGTAGTCAAATAGGACGAATTACAAGCCCCATGTATCCTGAGGTTTACCGGAGAAAAACCACATGTGAATGGGAACTTGAAACGCCTCCTAGAACACATATCCGGTTGCAGTTCACCCAATTTGACCTTGGTAGAGCCTGTGAACAAGTTTACGTAGAATTAGTAGACAGAAAAGGTAAAACTATTTCAAGATATTGCTCCGAAATCCCTGCCGACTACACGAGTGTAGATAATTACGTAAAAGTTGTATTTGTTACTACCATGAACAATGGTGGTACCGGGTGGGTTGCACAATTTATCGCAATACCCTAATGTTTTTTGGGTTTTATATCAGACATGTAGTTATTTTCACATTAGACGATTCTAATTTGTCGAATCAATATAATTTATTTATTTATGATTCGGTCAATGTAATTTGCACTTTATTTGAAAAGCGATATATAAGCGATAGATATTAACTTAGGGCCTTAAATAAATTCGATGATTCGGTGATATGTTTTCAGTAATTACAAGTGAATCTATGTGAAAAAAATAATTTTCTAAAATAAGAAACAAAATCGCGCTTTTACTCTTTTCAACCAAATTGTTGTATTAAAAAAGTTGTAATATTACTTCTGAGATGTTCACTTAAACATTTAAATGACTTCTCAGAAGTAATATTACTACTTTTTTAAATTCAAGTGTTAATTTAATTATTTGTTACTAGCATATAGGAACTGAAACTGTATAGTCATTAATATTGTTGCGATTACTAATAAATATACTTCATTTTAATAATTATGCATTTCTACTCTTTAATTAGGATAAATCTGTGTCCTGTCAATAATAACTACTTAAATAGGTCGTACCTACCTACTTGATGCATGATCCTAAAAAATGATGGGAAACCGATGAACGGAGAGAGTGGTTGGAATTATTGCAATCCATGCAATTCATTTTTTTGTAGGACCTAAGCTGTTGCTTGTTGCCCGAGAGAGTTTAACATAATCTACCAGGTTTTTGGGGAAGACGAACCTTGACCACCATATCGTGACGACGACAGAGCAGTATACCTACAAATGTCAACACCTTAAATTTATCCCAGACAGATGTCGCACAAGGCGGTTGAGGGTTAAAACCACAGTACAGAGAAAGAGTTAAAAACAGTGATGAGGAATGGGCATCAACGTTCCTATTGTACCACCTAGCAATGTATACCGACTGCGGTATCGGTGCCCGATATATGGCAATAGCCTCGCCCTCTATTACCTACATGGGACTGAAAATAGTTGGCGAAACGTGAGTGTTAATACACCTCTGCCTACCTCATCGAGGCAACAAAGGCGTGATTTATGTATGCATGTGTGAACTTTGAAAGGACCTCGAGCGTTGCAATCGAGCACTCCCTAAGAGGGTTTCTGTGCGGCAGCTAGACATATCCAGCCCCGTAGCACGGGACGTGGACACATCTCCTCGGGGGAAAGAAAATCTTTTCCTCTCGCTCTGAATCCCGAGACAAAACACTGTCAAGTGGTGTAGAGAGACTTGTCGACGTCCCCTTGATAGGCCCGGAGAGGGAGTCCCGCTGCCGTAAAGATCCTCTCAGGAAGCTACGATTTAGAGAACAGAGTAAGTCGTTTTACTGATCTGTGCTACGATTAATTAAAGCGGGACATTCCATCGATAACGCTCAAGGGTTTTCTTTATTTTACACGCGTTTCTCTGACTGGTCTTCCAAATGATCTTACAAATTCTCCGCGAAGCTTGTCGTTGTCGTGACTGGCACGTTACAACACACCTACAAGCCCTACAGAGGCGATAGGTATCACGCGTGCTCTTCAGAAGCGACTCGGACTTGAAAGCCGCACTATGGTGTTAAGCTCCACATATTAATCTCCTAAACTCTCATCATCACCACTGCTGCAGCACAGGCCTTAATCATAGGGATGCATAGGGAAAATCCACCATCCACCACGCTGGCCTAGTGCGGATTGGTGAGTATTATAACAACTGCAGATGCAGCCGGCACCATCGGATTAACGTGGCTTCCGAAACACGGAGAAACTCGTGATACCTTATGACCGGCCTTAGTGGACATTGCTTAGTTTACGCTAAGCCACTGCGCTATCGAGCTCCTCAATGTTTCCCAAAACTCCCAGTTACTGGTTTTACTGCTTTAATTAATAAAAATATGGTTTATTCATATATAAGGTATCATTCATTACATTAAATAAGTACACATAATAATACAGCCCACACATCATGGCCGGTACACAAGGACTGACATAACTCATCAGATGATGATGATACTGCCCTACAGCAGTTGGCGCTGTATGCATATCCAAGAAGATCGATCCAGGAGAATGGAACACCATTCATATCAGTTAGAGATTATCAAGACTCACTTACTTCATATACACACTTTGATACACCCCACCATTCTGAAAAGTCAAAAGGTTCTAGTGATGAATGGCTGTACATGTGTAGGGGCCAATGAATGGAGAGACTTATTTGTATGACAAAATTGCAATCATTATTAATAATACCTAAACCCTTGCTTCAGTAGGTAATTGCCTACTCAAGCAAGGGTTTAGGTATTTTTTCAGCCAGCCGTCTGCCTTTTGACCGTAATTAAAATGAAAATCTTTAGCCGTGTGGTGACAGCAGAGTAGAATACAACTGTCACCACCCCAAATCTCTCCCGCGGGTGTCGTACAAGGCGACTAAGGATAAATCAGTGATGAGGAATGGGCAGCAGCGTTCCTGTTATACCACCTAGCAATGTACTGCGACTTTTGTGCCCGATAAATGGCAATAGGCTCGCCACCTATTACATGGGACCTAGCATAATTGGCGAATTAATAGCATAATTGTGGCTAGTTCACCTCTGCCTACCCCTTCGGGGATATAGGCGTGATTTATGTATGTATGTTATAATGAAAATCAATGGTGGACATCAAATTGATATCCAGGCACGGAAGATTGAGTGGTGTTCTGGCGCGCCAGAACCCCACTACCGCTCTGGCGCAATCGGTGCCGAGCAGTCTGCTCCACGCCAGAACGCGCCACGACACAATAATACATACATATGTGTCTCTAACAAATGTATGAAACCGATGTGCTTCTGGCGCGTCACGCACGAAATGCCATGACATGTAATTAAGGTTCCGCCTTTTGTCGTTTGATTTTATTGGCTTACACCACTCCTAAAAACCGTTCAAGACAACTGTAGCTCCAAAGTCTTACGCACCGTAATTTCAATATGAACAGTGGAAAGTTATAGAATAAATGACAGACTTAAAAGATTTTCCAACCAGAGCCGTTAAAATTGTCTAAAAAACAAAATGATGACGTTGACATTGACAGATGCCGGCTGACGAAACTTGTTATCGTTTACATTACATTTATAATTTTATTTAAAGGAAGTTAATTATAAGAAAACTATAATAAATTTGTAGTAAATACAGAGTTTTGAGATTCCTCTTAATTTAATATGGACATATTGTCATTAATTGTATACTTTTTTGTTTATGGGTTATTTACAGCAGTTCTATTACTTCTCATGGTGAGCTAAGAAAACATTACGAAGAGTTACTTAGTTTGAAGATTTCTACGCTCATACAGTTATTTTTTCTAAAAATAATTATATGAACGTATGCCAACTGTTCAGAACTTTGGTATTAATAAAATATTTGTTGAAACAGGTATCAGTGATCATTTATTTTATTACAAAGCCATATCCTGAAATTGAACGCTACAGTGAAGAAGAAACTTACTATGACCATAAGACAAAAACTCTCTCAAAGTTCCCATATATTGAGGATCCCTCCAGTGTGAGTTTGAGTGTAGTAGTACCAGCCTACAATGAAGAAGATAGATGTAAGTTTCAATATGGTCATGTTATCTAGCTGTATAACAATAAATTTCACCATTCACTATTATATCCTGTGGGCGACGTAAGAGGCGACGATAAAGAAGATTTCTGGATGTGGGCTATGTAATATCATCACACCAGTGGTCACAGTTACCAAATAATGAACCCACAAATATTCCCTGGGAGGGTTATGTTCAAAAGACAGCCCATCAACCTAAATTGTAGAGCTGACATATTATATAATATGACATTAGATACACTGCACTGACCCCCAAATAATTGGGAGCAGAGTAGAAAGAGCAGTATATAATCTATTATACTTTAATTTTGTCCTAAACATACATACAATGACTTTGGTAATTATAATGTAACATCAATACATACAGCTCAACACATCGGGTACTTGGGTTACAACACTATTTAAATCTTTCTCAATCAAATTAGTGCTTATATTATCAATACAATCAGTTAGTGTTATTGGACACTTGTATAGTTTGATAGGCTGTTGACTGTATATAATTATTTTCATCCAGTAATAATGGATTATTTTTATCAAGAATTTCATAAAGTTATGATCATCTCATTACTATGACTGGTAAGTACTTTGTAGTAATAATTGGTATACAATCATGAAATAAACTTTACTCTTATAGTACCACCTATGTTAGAGGAATGTATAGAAGTCCTGGAAGGGAGATTGAAAGAAAATTCAACTTATAAGTATGAAATCATAATAGTCAGTGACGGTAGTAAGGACAAAACTGTTGAAGTAGCTGAAAGCTATGCTGAGAAATATGGCAGTGATAAAATAAGATGCTTAAAATTGATTAAAAATAGAGGTAAAGGTGGTGCTGTGCGATTGGTGAGTAGACTAATGACTTACTGCCGCACTCAGAGACGTCAATTAACTTTAATGAGTATTTAATGTCAAACATTTTCATTCAAATCTAGACCATAGATCCGGCAAGAAAAGCGACTAGTTTTGAATTGTCATTTTTTGACGTTATGTACTCATTAACGTCATTTGACGTCTCTGAGTGCGGCAGTTAGACCCCCGAATACAGAAACGCTAATCAAAGTTTGAGACCTGTTTAACATTTAATTATTGTCAAAATTGACGTTTTTCCATACACATTCTGACAGGTACTGTCCACTTAACTTGATAAGCAGTCCCCAAAAATTTGAGTAGCGTTTCTGTATTCGGGGGAGAATCACTTAATAACAATATTGAACAGTAAAAATGTTTAAAAGTAGACTATTGAATAAATCTATGTATTTCATTTATCCAAATTATGATTAAGTACAATTATTACATACTTTAAAACAATATACTTCATAACAATACTATGCAAGTATAAATTTGGTTTCTCTTAATACTTTAAAACAATAACTATGCAAGTATAAATTTGGTTTCTCTTAATACTTTAAAACAATAACTATGCAAGTATAAATTTGGTTTCTCTTAATTTTCAGGGTGTGCAGAGTGCAAGAGGGTCCCTAATTTTGTTTGCTGATGCTGATGGAGCATCAAAATTTGAAGACTTAAAAAAACTGGAAGAGGCTCTGACTGATATTGTAAAATATGACCCTATTAAACAACTTGGTGAAATTGAAAACACTTTAGCACTAATCATTGGATCTCGAGCACATCTTGAAGAGAAATCTTTAGCAAAGAGAAATATTTTTAGGTACGGTATTGCATCATACTGAAATACATAATAATATTATAGAATATTACATACTTATGATTTGATTTATGTTGCCTGTTAGACCCCAAAGGAATAAGCAGATATGTATTACCTAGTTGTTTTAGGTTCTCTACCGCGCACATTTATTGGTTTATTTACCAGGAAATCTACTGTCCTATTCCTCTTCATATTTATAACCATTAGTCGTCATGTACAGCACCCACGATAGAGAGGGGTATAGATATATCAATTTGTGGGGTGGTGACAAAATAATAGGTTGGGGAAGTTTCTTCGCATTTTTTAAGAAAATTTTTTAATATAGTTTATTTACATTTAACTAAAGTTGACCCAAAAACATGAACTCAAACTCAGAACGTGCCAAAGAGGAATGGAGAGAAGCATGCTAGGAGTCACACGCAGGGATAGACAAAGAGCAGACAACATAAGAAATATTACAAAAGTGGAAGACATCCTGAAGAAAGTGAAAACACTCAAGTGGCAATGGACAGGACATATGACAAGAGAGAGCAAGGCCAAATGGTCAAAAATGCTAACAGAATGGCAGCCACGGGATGGGAAGAGAAATAGAAATAGAGGCAGGCAGGTGAAGAGATGGGAAGATGATATAAAGAGAACTGGGAGTGCTATATGGCCAAGACATGCCAAAGATAGAGGGAAATGGAAGAAGCTGGAAGAGGCCTATGTGTCACAGGACACGCTGATAATCTAATTACAGCCATAAAGGCTTAATAATAATAATAATGTAGGTACCATATGATTCGATAACTTTTTGCCATCTTGTAGGTAGGGACATGATCCCATTGCTATAGAAATTTTAGGACTTCTGGTCAAAATACCGCGACAAGTGGTTTTGGCAGTCCTCTCGTGATGTTAACCTGACACTGCCTAAAGAATTCTGAAGAGACCGAAACAGGTGGAAATCTGAAGGTGCAAGGTCAGGACTATACGGCGGATGCATTAACACCTCCCAGCCAAACTCTCTTAATTTTTGCTGAGTGGCTAAAGATGTGCGAGGTCTAGTGTTGTCATGATGAAAAACCACACCCCTTCTGTTGATTAATTCCGGCCGCTTTCTCTCAACTTCTTGCTTTAATCTCATCAGTTGTTCGCAGTAGAGTTCAGAATCGATGGTCCTGCCTGGTGGTAACAGCTCATAATGAATAATGCCCTTCCAATCCCACCACACACACAGCATCATCACCTTGTTGCGAGTTAACCCGGGTTTCGCCACAGACTGTGAAGCCTGACCGGCCTTTGACCACGACCTTTTTCGCACGTTCTTGTCGTACGTGATCCACTTTTCATCACCAGTTATCAGCTTCTTCAAAAATGGTTCGGTTTCATTACGTCGTAATAAAGAATCACAAATGAGTACACGGTTCATTAAGTTTCTTTCAGTCAGCTCGTGAGGTACCCAAATGTCGAGCTTTTTTGTGTACCCAGTTTTTTTCAAATGCGCCAAAACTGTTTTGTGGTCAATTCCCAGTTCTTCAGCTACGTCGTAACTACTGACATGCCGATCTTGCTCCACTTTTTCAAAAATGGCATCCATTTTATCTGTAATAGGGCGACCAGAGCGATGTGCATCTTTGACATCAAAATTTCCGGATTGAAAACGCTTAAACCAAATTTGTGCTACCCTCACAGACACTGCACTAGGTCCATAATCATCGCAATTTTTTTTCGCGGCTTGCGTTGCATTTTTACCTTTTTTGTAGTAAAATTTTAAAATGTATCGAATTTCTTCATTAGATTCACTCTTCTTGGCGGTACGAAAAACAAATGAAAATCACACATTTTCCTAATTTGAATTTGGAATTATATTCTTTAAAATTTAAACTTTCAATGATACCAAAACCAGCCAGATACAAATAGTATAGCCAAAGAGATTTTATTACAAGTTTATACATACTATAATGCGAAAACACTTTTTCCCCAACCTAATAATACTTAGAATTTTCTAATCGTTAATTTTTTTTTTTCATATTGTTTACAGAAATATACTGATGTATGGATTTCACTTTTTGGTGTGGTTATTCACAGTAAAGGGTATTAGAGATACCCAATGTGGCTTCAAATTATTCACCAGAAATGCAGCACAGGCATGTTTTAGCAGTCTACATGTGACCAGATGGTAATTGCTCACAATTTGTTGTTTTTTAAGGACCTAAGGTGTTGGCTGAGAGGCCTTTACAGCATCTAGGTATCGGGTTTTTTTGGATAAGGTAAGACCTTGTCCTGATCGAGCACTCCCTGAGAGGATTGCCGCGGAAAGCTTCGCAGGGCGTTACAAATCGGAGCTTGGAACGGCAGGCCCGAGGGTGCGTCTAAAGGCGCGGACCTCGGCTCAAGCGTGCCGTGTAGTGGGGGGAAATGTATCTAATATTAAGCCATTTAATACGGCGATGAGAACTTCACTTGTTGCTGGGTATGGCTTACGACACCGACAGTCGTCTTGCGCACCTTTTTTTTTAAGTATTTTCAACCAAATACGTACTTTATTTGTATCATCATCACCAGCACTTTAATATCCTACTGCTTGGGCACAGGTTCCCTATGAATTGAAATATATAGAAAAAAAATGAACCGTAACTGTAACACACCACGCAAGCCCAGTATCGATTGATTACTATTATATATATGGGCTTAACGTGCTTTCCCAAGCACAGAAAACTCGAGATAATTATTGTTGGTCATGGTCACCCATCCAATGACCGGCCTTAGTTGTTTAATATAAGGCCGTGTTCAAAACAATATAGTCAGCCGCCGAATGTGAACAGGCTCACAGTGACTCCCAGTGTGAACGTGAAAATAAACGATATCTTTCGTTCACAGTATACTGACAATTCGCTGTAGCTTACAATACGCCAACGGTGTGAACATAACAGTCGGCTTGTATAAGTTCACATTCACACCGCATGCGTACGAAGAACTTCCGCGGCGCGTAGTGACATATTATTCGGCCGCCGAATATCAACGTGGGTGCTAGTTCACCTCTGCCTACCCCTTCAGGGATATAGGCGTGATTTATGTATGTATGAATATCAACGTCTACGCATAGGTTTATATTGGTTAGGTGTGAACGAAAAAGTGAATATGTATGGAAATACAATAAACTGCGTATCGCTCGCTCACTTTCGGAGGCTGACAGTCAGTTTAGTCTGAACACCGCCTAAGTATTTAAGTTAAAACAGTGTTGACTGATTTAGTAATAATGGGGTCATGTTGAAATTTAAATACTCATTGTTCACAGGGCTTTTGATGTTGAACTACTATACATAGCACAGAAACTTCAAATTCCAATAGCCGAAATTCCAGTGAGGTGGACTGAAATAGAAGGGTCTAAAATTACACCCATTTTATCATGGATTCAAATGGGATGTGATTTGGGCTTAATCTGGTTGAAATATACAATAGGCGCCTGGAAGATTAGGTCTTATAAGTATGACTAAGCACAAATAACATTTTCACTATTTATAAAAATGAACTTAGTATAATAAATATATTTACATGTTTTATTCTGATACATATTTGTTTCAATTCATGAGTTACCTGTTTTTTACATAAAGTAAATTTAAAACAAAATTGTTACTGATTCTAATGTTATTCGCAGTTGTCAGGCACCAGCCAAGTAATACAGGGGTCCCCCCTATTACATGGGACCTAATTGGTCTGGTTATTTCAGTAGTTAGGCTTCATCCTATTCCTATCTCTTTAGATATAAACAGGCAATCATGATTGAAATATAAAACTAGACTTTTTCCCAAATGTAAATAAATACTGAGAGACCTGGAGAAATAATACACCAAGATGTAAGAATAAAACAGTATATTTTAAGCATTATAATAAAAATACAGATATACAATACACTGTTATTATGGAACAGCAGTGTATCTTAAATTAGAACATACATTTAACTCACGAAGTTATCAATATTGAAAAAGCAAGATAGCTTACACATCAGTTGATCACATTCATAAATATACGGTGGCACCATATCATATTACAAAAATAGATAAAATCTCATTATCCTCATAACATATCAACTATACAACGATGCAGTAAGCTATTATTTGCTAAACTAAAACATGAAGAACCATACATTCGAGATAACTTATTATAACATTTGGAGTATCATATACTCTAAAACATAAACTTATATATAAGATTTGGATAGTCAGTATAACCATCATAGAAGAAGGCAATATAGTTTATTTATATTCCACAAAATGGATAATACAATCAAATAGGTACACTGCGAAATGTATGTACTTCGTTCATTACTTAAACTTATATTGATAATGATCAGACAGCAGATCAATGTAAAGTATAAATTTGTAAAAAATATTAAATAATCTTGTGACCTAATAGGCCTATTAAATATATTTGAAATTAGTACAAAGATTTTGGTGGTTAGAAAAAGTACGAAAAATTATAAATTGTAACCACCAAAATCTTTGTACAAATTTTTCTAACATTTATATAATGTAGAAATTAAAATCGAATATTTGAAATTACTAAAAAGGCAGTTTTATAATATTGTGCATTTTCATTATTTTTTGTGGCCATCTGCACGTTACTTGAATAAGATCCGTATTACTTCAGATGATGCTACACAACATAAAACATATGTTGATGTGTATAAATAGGAAATGTCAGAGAAAACAGACTAAAGTTATAACAAAATGCAATTAGAAATATTTAAAATATAAGAGGAGCTTTAATGACTGACAAGCTACATTTAAGATAATTTGGAGAAATAGTTTTGAGCATAATGAATAGAAGATGCTAAAGTGAAAACGAATTTTAGGTATATTTGTTGGTAATTGAATTCTTTGAGCAAAGTGGCAATTTTGAGAAATGTAGTCTATGAAAATTTGGCAAAATGAGGGACCCGCTTTATAATAATATATCATATAAATTCACTTTATCTAAATACTATGAAAAATGTTATTACTAAACATTCTATGACCAATGAACCAAAAATATTAATTCTGTATGTAAAAAATAACAGGTACGAATGTAGAAACAACACTATTTTACAATATGAGATAAACAAATATTAACAAGATCAAATAGACTAATTTCTGATTAAAAATATAACTTCTTATGTATAAACAGCTTTATAAAAAGCTCACATCTGTTTTCTGACCAATGTGAGATAGTTAGGTAATGTTGTAAAAATATTAGGCATTAAAGATTTCTATACCATAAAGGGGAAACTAGGAACGGAAATTATATCAGTTATTTATCTAAAGTTTAGATGGAATTCGGACGAACAGAATACAAATGCCAAGTTTTGACAACTACTCTCACATTTGACACGACGGCCGCCATGTTGTTAAGCATCGTCCTAATAGAACGCGGTTGCGCGATCATCGCAGGTTCGCACGAATTTTACTCGTACGAACGCGGGATCAAACCTATTGAACTCGATAGGTGTCCTACTTGGTCTGACAATCGCACGACGCAGCCGCGCGACTATAATGTTTGTACGCGTACACGCGATGGTCGGATCGCTTACTCGCACGATGATCGCGCAATCGCGTTCTATTAGGACGATGCCTTATACGTTAGATAAATTTGTTACAATTATAATGTTCTCTTATATTTGCACGAGCACTACACATTTGAAATAAAACAACTTTTACGGATTAGACTCGCGTATATTTAGATGTTTGGCATTATTATTTATCCCGACCATTACTATTTAGCCGCTGTAAAGTGATCGAAACGTCGGGATAAATAATAATTCCAAACATCTAAATATACGCGAGTCTAATCCGTAAAGGTTGTGCTGTTACAATTATGTTTTCTATTCGTTCGAATAGGTTGGCCAGTTATCTAGAGGGGGTGGACATCTTAAGTTCCCCCCCATCCTCCTATATGTATAAAATTACCTAAGCTCTTCGCATCGGACATAATGCGTGGCGCCCGCGGTCACGGCCAACACTGGACGGAAGAGAAACATTAATTAGTAATGTTTAGGTTTTTTTTTTGTTTTCATTTAACAATTTAACCAGCTTCATAACATTGTAAGCACAATCTAGTAGCTACTTCTAACCATGCAATTATTAATTGAAAAATAAACCAGTATCTATGCACCAGCGTAAATACCCAAAATGTCTAGGCTGTTCTAGTCCCATTACGATATCCGAGATTTAATAACCAACATGACATCTGACATACATAATAAAATACTAATTGCAGACTTATAAAATAAATTTCTATCACATGTTTTTAAAACTTAAAATGGGAATAACATGTCTTTTATTTAATCCATACATTTATAATCCATAAATATTTCATAAAAATCTTTGTGCATAATTAATAACACAGGTTGAAATGTAAAGCATATACAGAATTAATTGTAAAGTACAGTCAACAACGTCAGACTACCACAAAATGGCAAAATTTCTCAATCGATTTTGTGCTCTATTATTACCAAGTTAAGGTCGATAATCGATTGAAGGAATTTGACAGTTTTGGGTAGTATGTTGACTGTACGTACCAACAACCTCGCAGAACTAGCTAGCTAACATCTCATAACCAAGGTTTGATCTACAAATTTTAATAATTCATTAGGAATTACTTTCAGACAAAAATATATAATTAATTTAATTCATTGCTCGAACATTAATAACACTATAATATTGGACAGCGAGCTAGAGCAGCTGCATCATTTAGTATGTGGATGAAACATAGGCAAGGATTAGACAGTCAGTAGTGTAAACGGAATTTGCAACTTTATTGACGATATTGACAAAAAATCTGTGATGCTTTAATATTCAATATTTATCACGATATTGGATGGCGGTATTTTAACTGTCTAATCCCTGCCATAGGTTTACAAATGTGGCGGCAGTTAAAAAGTTAAAAAATCATTTTTGTTATGTATTGAGTTAAGTTAAAACTCATAAAACAAACATTATTGATTATGATGTTCATTCACTACCCAGTCCTGCCAGATTGTTCCTGTGTTACAAATAACCCTGTTTACTTAAATTTTGTTCCCGTAAACCCCATGCCTTATTACATACTGTACCAGCAAGTTGTACCATGGTCGAGTATTATGCTATGGCCCTATAGTACTATATCTCTACTCCATTCATTTAGGTACATCCAACAGTATGTTAGACTATAAAATCTGGCAAATTTATATCTCCAATCGACTGTGAACCTTAACTTGTTTGAAGTAAAGCAAAAAGCTGACTGAGAAATAAGATAAGAGCTGTGAAAAGTGATAATTATTGATGATAGTACATTTATTACTTATTTAAGCAACTGTCATAATATGTGCAGTAATAAAACACAAATGTGGGTTTATCACCCGAGAACTTTTTGCTCAAAAGAGATTATTTCTTTTTCAAGGGTGTTATGTCAATTGAGCTGAATATAAAAGTCACATTTATAAGCAACTGATACTTTTTACTTTAGTTGCTTTAAATTTTATTTTATGATGGTATTGGTGCAAGTCACATGAAGATTTTTGTAATAAGGCAAAGTATCAATATTTTTTCATGCATCAATGGACAGCAATAAAATTATTGAAACATAATTACTAGCATAACAAAACAGGTACCAAATATTGATATAACAACTTATAAAAGATCTACAGTACATAACCCTTCCCCATCAACTGTCACTTCTATACCTTAAGTCCAAAAACCATTTTGAGGAATTGTTCGTAATGTATGGTAATTACTCCATCTTGGTCTGTATCATATTGTCGAAAAGCAGATGTAAGTGTCTGTAAAAAAATGAATATAAATTTAACATTTTGCATAAAGATTTGTGTCATTTTAGGTTTTGTAGTATGTAATTTGTCACCACACATAGTTCCAATATTATACTTACATGTAGAGTAACACAGCACTGTATAAAATCATCAAAAAGAATAGTTCCGTGCCCAAATCTGTCAAACTTTTGCACCATTACATTGACCACTTCACTAGATAATCTGTACCCAAATGCTGTCAGAGCATTTTTCAGTTCTTCACGGTCAATATTACCAGAATTATCACGGTCAAAGGATTTGAAGCAACTTTGCCAATCGCTTACATATTTCCAAAGGGCTCCAAAATCCTCAAATGATATTGTGCCTCTATTTTGCTTATCAAACATACCTGAAATATTTAATTAGATTCTATATGAAAAGGACATTGTTACCCCATGTGAGGTAAGTCAGAATTGCCAATTGGAATGCAGTTTAAATAACTTAATATACCTGAGTTTAAAGTGCACTTTATCTTTAGACTAGAGCAGAGGTTCCTAAACTTTTCCATTAGACCATTTACAAAATTTTGCCGGTTCCGGTGGACCCCCTGCAGCTATATATATTTCCATCATAATCCCAAAACTTGTAAACATGCAATTTTGACAAGTAACAGGGGCGTTTTTCAAAACAGATGTACATGTGACAAACCAGAACTGATTTTTGTATTTTAAAAATTTTATTGTGATTTCTTATCTCTTTTAATAAAATACTCTCAAAACTAATCAAAAATAAAATGAATACTTCGGTATTATGAAAAACAATGAAAAAGTTCATAGGAAAATGTTCTGGTTTGTCACAAACTACATACATACATACAGTCATAATTCACGCCTATATCCCCGAAGGGGTAGGCAGAGGTGAACTAGCACCCACGTTTCGCCAATTATGTTAGGTCCCATGTAATAGGTGGCGAGCCTATGGCCATTTATCGGGCACAAATGTCGCAGTACTATTGCTAGGTGGTATAAGAGGAACGCTGCTGCCCATTCCTCATCACTGATATATCCTTAGTCGCCTTGTACGACACCCACGGGAGAGATTTGGGGTGGTGACAATTGTATTCTATTCTGCCGTCACCACACAGCTTATCTAGGAAATAAATGTGCTATATATGCTTTGTCTTATTCTATCAACATACCAATCATTAATCTCACAGTTTCAGGATTAAATGGACTCCAGGTTCCATTAGAAAGTGCTTGTTGCAATTCATCAGCTGAAATATATCCACTTCTATCTTTATCAACTCTGCAAAAACAAATAGTTGTTTTTTTTTATCAAGAAAGTCATGAAAATTCTATACTTAGAACATATTATGCAATGATGCAAACCAACAGACAACTACAAAAAAAATTGAGGTTCCATGTGGTACCAGGCAAGTGGCTGGCTGTAAAACCTAAGCCAAAACTTTGAGCTTGGATTGGAAAGTTGTCATCCTAATTATTCTCTGCATTCTTGATCTTTTGATAAGATCCTTTTCATAACTTTTTTATACTCATTCATCACTATTTTGATTTATTGGATGAATCACAAAGGAGTATAGGTATGCTAGGCTGACCCATTTATGTGGGAACAGGTTATTTTATAAACTGAGGATAGCTTACAGCATTCTTTAATACATATTTGTCAATTATGAGCCATTGAATCAACCTTTATAAAATTTTACATCCAATGTCAATTCATGTTGCATTATAGTACATAATTTGAATTAGGCAGCCATACTTTTTTTTCATTATTTAACCATACATACATACATAAATCACACCTTTATCCCCGAAGGGGTAGGCAGAGGTGAACTAGCACCCACGTTTCGCCAACTCTGGCGAGCCTATTGCCATTTATCGGGCACAAAATTTGCAGTACATTGCTAGGTGTTTTAAAAGGAACGCTGCTGCCCATTTCTCATCACTGATTTATCCTTAGTCGCCTTGTACGACACCCACGCGAGAGATTTGGGGTGGTGACAATTGTATTCTAGCCTGCCGTTACCACACTGCAGCTAGCAGATGCAACGTAAAATGCTTTAGAGAATAATAAAACTTTAAAAAAATATAACAAAACTTAAAATTATCAATTTTAATAATATTAAACTTAATTAATATATAAATACAAAGAATCTATTTTTATACGTAAAGGCACATAATTACAATAGAAAAAATTGAGAAAAGAAAAAAATTAACACCAAATATTTATTACCTTCGAAAAATGTCCCAAAGAAATTCACGACTAGGCATAGGTGATTGGAAAGACATTTTCTATTATTTTAGCAGTGATAAACTTTAAAGTGTTATAATAGTGTACCAATTGGCAAATATATTTAGTAAAATCAATCAAAAAATACTACAATTACACCAAATTATTCAAACATCGACTTGAAAACTAAATTACTAGGTACTATATAAATGGATGACTCAATTGACTCATCAATTCATAGATTTAACGAATGAATACAATGCGACAAGGCCGAATGTGACACTGACAGTAAAATGAGGGCGCAGCACAGCAGATTTTTGGTCCATGGCGCATTAATTAAAAATAAAAAAATTACTAATTTATATTATCATCACCAGCCCTTTAAATGTCCCCACTGCTGGAGCATGGGCCTTCCCCAGCAGTGGGGTGGAAGAATATATCACTAGTCATTGTATACCTACAAAGAGCTACAAGAAAAGAGAATCACTATACGTTAAGCGAGCGGTTTATCGACAATCCAAAACTTGGCTGTATGAGCTAGTTTTTGTTGCGTTCTTTATTAGAAGAATAAATTTAAAAAAATTAGGCAATGAAGATTATAAACATCCTTCCTTGTTGTTTCAATACTAAATAAATTCTAGGTTTTTCAATACTAAATATTTTAATTTTTACAGAAAATTTTACCTAGTTAGGTACCTAAAATAAGCATTTTTTGATCATACGATAGGTATAGGATAATATCCATGTAAAAAGATGTTTTGTTTTCATTATTACAAGTCTTATTTTGATCACAAACACAGGCGGTTACGCTGATTTGGTTATGATATGTATAGTACGCTGTGCCTTGATATTAAAATGGCGGATGTCTCAAGTAACGAGAGAAAAGTAAAACTTACGAAAAACGGGAAAGTTGTAAAGAGGCGTACACGTAATCCGGAAGGTAATTCATAATTATATTACTTGAATTAATATGTAGGATCTAGTGTACTTTCTTTTAATATTTGTAATATGTTGCCATTAACTACACAATGTTAGCCGTGGTTTGTTATTGACTCTTACTACTTTTTTGATTCGTACACAAAATATTTTAGAGCAGTCGATTCTCAACTTTGCAATTTAATCGACGATACACTACTAAACTTTTAAAGAATTAATCAAAGCTATAACTACTAGTGTTTATCGATATACAGAAAGGCTGTTTATTACACATTAAGTATATATACATAATAATAGGTTTTTATGTAATATCACTGTATACTATGAGAATTAGACTAACCTTTGAACTACTAACCTGTGTACTTTTCATTACAGAATGGCACAAACAAAAACAAAAACGCCTAAGAATAGCTGGTCTAGAATATGTAAATGCAAATGGAAAAGTTGTGCCACCCAAGCAGCCTGGCCCAGATTGTAACTGCCGTCGAAGATGCTTTCAAAAAGTGCCCGAAGAGATACGATTAAAAACTTTTCAAGGGTTTTACTCTATGAAAACTCATGATGAGCAAAACGCATATTTATTTGGCTTAATGAGGCAAGTAGATGTTAAAAGAAAAAGAGTAAAGTCTAGCAGCCGAAGAACATGTACTTTTGAATATTTCGTAAGAGTTAAGGGACGGGAGACTCAAATATGTCAAACGGCTTTTAAAAATATACATGCAATAACAGAACGAAAAGTAAGGGTGTTGTGTAAAAAAATGGATGACGGTGTAATGTTTCCTTGTGATAATCGTGGTAAAAATAGTCATCGCCGTTCTGGTGAAGTAAGACTACCAGCGGGTGTGGTAGATCAAATAAAGAATCACATTTACTCCATTGTACATACGCATCGCTTAAAAGATTTTATTCGCCTGGACAAAATTGCTGGTTTGGAAATAAATATATCTAAGATGTGGAAAGATTATATTAAGTCATATGATCCTGATAATATAACAGCCACTCTGCCAAAATCAAAAAGAAGTATTGATGGAACTATTGTAAATGATCCAGTACCCCAACAGGCAGTCTCACCGCAAGAACCTTCATATACAACTCTGACATACCCTGGTAGTGGACATCTTGTTAACATTGCAGAAAATTATTTTCAAAGCCAGTATCAGACCGCTACATTGACCCCAAATGCATCAACAAATTTTTACCAAACTCAGAATGGAAATCAAACCATGGGGCTTATACTACCCACGCGCCCTGCACAACCCCCTACAGCATATATAGTACTACAAACAAAACAGGAGCCACAGTTAGCAATAGATAATAATGCATATAACCATTCATCTGATATGCTTGAGAAACCAGAAAAAGATGTCAAGAAAATAAAGAAAGAAAGAAAAAAAGGCCCCATTGTGAAACAATGGAGATACACTAATATATTTCACGATGAAATTAATGGTGCAGCTTTGGCAGCTATTAAGACTAGGCTGGGCATGTACTATGCAGAGAGTGACGCTGCACGTAAAAAAGCTAAGCAAGCTCAAGCTCGTCCCTCGGAGACAGTTCAGACCCAAACATCTCCTGAACAAATAAGGCCTACACACACCCTCACTATATACACTTGAAATTAACTGTAATGACTGATTTGATCTGATATCCCAAATCCTCAAAATTTACATTGTGAGAAAAGTACAACTTTTTTATGATGATTATTTAATCAGTATATTGATACAATAATATAATTAGTGTTTAGTATATTGATTGATAGCCATAGGAGTGTAATGTAGTTGTAGTAGCAAATATTAGTTGGCCTGTGTAATTTTATTTTTGTACCTTGTGCTTCTCAATTACACAACCAAAGTATATTTATGAGATACTCAGTACATCAACATTTGCAATAATACGCATCACTGTGAGCCAAAATGTACACAAGTGGCAATTTATTACTGTCAGAAACGACTTCTGCCCTTACCCCACTCTAAGAGGGGTAGGCACAATGTGTTTTCTTCTTCCACAGCTCTCATGCTTCACCAATGTCTCGTACTGATTTCACTATGATATCCTCCTTTACACAATTCATCCATCTCTTCTTTGATCTACCTCTCCTTTTAGGTTCCCAAATTCATACCTAACATTTTTCTGCCTACATTCATACCTCATGAAAAGCCATGTTTATCCTAATAAATTAAGTAATTACATGATTCTGTAATAAAAGACTGGGGTTTTGCATACTGCTATTACCAAATTGATTAGTATTTGTTGATGTAGTGAGTTTACTCAAAAATGCTACTAGCTAATCAGTTATGAGAGTTTTGATGTATTGTATGAATTAGAAATTATTTTATCCTATTTACATAATAAAAAATAATTACATACAATAAATGTAGTTTCTTTTTCTCAAACCTTATTAATTGTTGTTTGAAAGAGGTATCACACCCGCCAGCTAGCGTGCGAGCTCGCCCGAGCACGATTTTATCACCGCGAAAAAGAAGAGTGAATTGAAACTGAATTTAAATCTCCATTTTAGCGTAATGTTTAAGATACCAATTATAATAAAATAAATGAAATTGAATACCAGAGAAAGAGAACCAAACGCTTAGTGCCTACCCTGGCTTTATAGGGACGGTATATTACGCATCAGCTGTTTACGTGCAGTAGTAATCGACACGGGCACGACTATCGTACATAAAGCAATTCTAAAAAGTAGCACTCTGCTTGGACAAACCCCAGCATGGCAGACCTGCCGGGCTAGCATGACCACCAAAACACAATATGTTAATGCCATTTATCGCGTTGAACAGTCAAAAATAATTGATTCTGAATTGAATAAGCATATCATAAAGATATATCCATTTATCGCTTTGAACTGTCGATAATCAATGATTTTTGTAAGTTCACCGCGATAAATGCCTATATCATATTAGTATCGTGTTTGGGTGGTCATGCTAGGCAGGCAGGGTGGAGCACAGGGTGAGGTGAAGGCCACTTAGAGACCATGCCCCAAAAGGCAGAGGACCCATGACAATCATTTGACCAATTGAAAAAAAAAACAAATATAAATATGATTATTTACCAAAATATAAATTGCAAAAGAAAACACATTAAATTTTCTTTTTTTTTTATTTAAACTTAAAATTAAGCAGACAGCACACAAGCACCACCCACAGCCTTTATTTTCTTCTCAGCTGTTTTTGAGAAGAATTTTGCTTTCACAATAACAGGCTGCTTAGGAATGTTGCCTTTTCCTAGTAGTTTGTAGTACCCCTGTAATAGATGTATTAAAGCATTGATTAATATTATAAAAAAGTATCTATCAGAAAATTATATGCAATTAGACAACTTACAAATTACATTACTAGACAAATTACATAGAGTAACTTGTCCTAATTGACAATTGAACCTCAATTAAATCAGGTCATGTTCATTATTATTACATACATACATAAATCACGCCCATATCCCCCCGAAGGGGTAGGCAGAGGTGTACTAGCACCCACATTTCCCCAATTATGTTAGGTCTCATGTAATAGGTGGCGAGCCTATTGCCATTTATCGGGCACAAAAGTCACAGTACATTGCTAGGTGGTATAAGAGGACGCTGCTGCCTGTTCCACATCACTGTTTTATCCTAAGTCGCTTTGTACCAACACCCACAGGAGAGATTTGGGGTGGTGACAATTGTATTCTACTCTGCCGTCACTATTATTACACATTCATTCATTTTTATTACATGAACTAATATAAAATAGACGTAACACATTTTCAATTATTTTTTTTTATCAAGTTTATTACTAATGATTATTCTAGTTGATTTGATCAAAAAAATTCATTACTAACACTGATAGATAAGTCAAAGAGTTGAATCCATCCATCAAATGAGTTCACAGATACAATCCTTCCATATGAATATAGTAAGAGAATTTAATATTGGTTGAATGAATTCATTACCATCATCATTCACCTGTCCTTTTCCCAGGTTACCAGCAGGCCTAGTGCAGGATGTGCACAAAATTTCCTTAGGGAAAATAAACTCACACTAACTCCTACTAAATCCTGAGACAAACTGTTAAGTGGTAGAGAGATTTTGTCCATGTCCCGTGCTAGGCCTACTTAGGTGGGTTTTATAATTTACTTCTATACATCTCATTCAGCTGTCACAAAATTATTCATTCAGATCATCTTTCACTCAATCCATCCATTTATTGTGAGGACTTGACTTTTACAAAACTTTTGTAAATTTTTCCCATTAAATTTAAGGGGATATTTAGGTAGTTGCTGTGACCTTCCGTCATTTCATCCACTTGATACTTTACATCCCTGTCAAAACTACTGTCATCTTGCACTAGCTACCCTTGTTAGTTCGTTAAAATGAAATATAATACTTACAGCTTTAACAATATTAATGACTGGGACTTTTCCATCTGTAGCATTGGCATACTTGAGCCTAGACTGCTCAGACACTAAGGTCCATAGCTTGTCCAGGTTTAGAACTGGACAGAATATCTTGTTTTTCCTCAAGTGATAATTTCTCATGCCAAGCTGAAAAGATAAACAATATTGTTTGATACATACATACCATCAATCATAATTATATTAATTGATATTATGAGACATAACTACAATATGTACAGTTAACTACATAATTATGTCATACACAAATAATAAATTTAACAGAAATTTTATTGAATGAGAAAACCCAAGTCTGGGTCAGAGTGGTGGTATTGATAAATAATAAAAAAATATAACAAAATCACTATAACATTCCTGTCATAATAATCATACCTTGCCAAAGTATCCTGGGTGATATTTATCCATGTTGATTCTGTGGTGGTGTTCTCCACCAGCGTTACCTCGGCCACCAGGGTGCTTACGGTGTTTACCTGGGGAAAGACTTTAATGTACTTATCTATATTGCTCACGTTTCACTGGACAATATCGTAATATCTAGATAGGCAGTTTTTGTATTAGGATGTAAACCTATGATTAGTCTGGTAGTAACACAGGTAAGTCCTAAAAAAACATTTAGGCATTTTTTAAAAATTGTACACTAAAATGAATAGACCATTGGTGGGGGAAATTCAGCAATGCATGGTTAACTCAAAAGGAACAAGAAATTGAGGTTAGGTTGAATGGTTTCTTGAAGACTAATGAAATATGGTGATAGAAAAACTGTTAGGCATACCAATACGTCCATGCCCATGGCTAACGTGTCCACGCAGCTTCCTGGTCTTCTTCTTGGATGTGGCCTGAAGAAAAACAACAACCTCAATAGAAGACCCACAAATAAACAAAAATCAGATGAAGCTATGCAATGTCCCCACTATAATAACACATAACACAAACAAATTTTAAGATGTACACTACGATTGAATAAATGTAAATAGATTAAAACTTATTAAAAATAACACCAACCATATTTCGCGTTCCGTCAAACTTTACAAAAGGAACGAAAAGAAAAGAGAGACAAGGACAGATGTCTAAATGTCACTAACGTCATTTTTTTTTCTTGTGGCAACGAGAACGTAATCATACAACCAATATTTCAAAATATTTTTATTTAATGTTCATTAAATATCAAACCAAATTATCATGTTCTTGGAGTTCATAATAAAGTTTTGTGGTATTCTGAAACAAAACCTATATTTTTCTTTACGTTTTATTCTGTTATGTTTGACAAATACAAAAAAAAATTATTCATTAATAAAAATAAATACATGAACATTTTTCTGGGTCAGCAGTAACCTGACAAAATTGTTAAGTTGTAAGCTCCGCAAAACTTTTTACGCATCCTCTCGGTAGAAATACTTCTACAAACTCGGCCCATTGTTTTCGAATTAGGGAAATCGTTACAATAGCACGACAAAAAGAAAAAGACGAAAACATACGGAGACAATTTTCTTGATTGATAATCGGGTCTGAAAAACAAATGTTGGTTGAGTAGTTTTAAGGACAAGATTCGACAGTATTCGAATTAACAAAAACAAATAAATTGAATTAACACCTAGTGTGTCTTGTCTTTCTAATCTATATTTGGTATTAGTAAAGCCGATTATTTACATACATACATACATACATAAACCACGCCTATATCCCCGAAGGGATAGGCAGAGGTTGATTAGCACCCACGATTATGATTTAACTCAATGATATTATATTACATAATATCATTGATTTAACTGCATACATTTTTGTATCTCTCTTATAATAAGTACACTGTAATTAAAATTAGAATTTTCTATTGCACAATTAAATGCTAATTTTTAACTTTATGTTTGGCTAGGCGTGAGCTGTGAGCCATATTCGTGCGTTTCATCTTAAAGAAAATAATACCATGTCAACTTTATTGTCTTACCTTTTATTCAGGGAGATTTTTTAATTAACTATATAAACAATCATGCACCTATCCTATTTTGTTATTTATAACTACTTGCGGTACTAAGTAGTACTTACATATTAGTGTTTTTTTATGAAAATAATAATCCAAAGGTCGTGAAAATTTGCGATTTACTTCATGATATTACTACAAAGAGAATACAATACTACGTAAGATATTACTAGTTAGAAAGAAATTAGATAGATAAATATATATTGTAGTGACGTAAGAAGGATAGACTCCTTAAGTATAAAAAGGTTAAATAATACTCAAATATTATATATATTATGGTTAACAATAATTGTGTTCATCTAGCATGTCTACATTTGACATTTCCTCACTCTTGTCAGTCGTTAAATCGTTATAAGTACTATTTATTTACAGTCATAATACTAAAATAAATATATTGAATTTATTTATCAAACTCTTAATAAAACTGATACTGATAACCCAATTTTGTGGCGGCAATCCGAACTTGTACACACTAATATGGATTATGCGGGACCTCCTTACATTTTTCACGTTCACAAAAGACTTTTGCTTATAACACAATTCATCTTTCATCACTTTTCAATGTTTTGGACATGATTTTCTCAAAGATTTTCTGTAAAACCTAAAAAAACCTGCAAATATGACTTACGTGTTGACGCTGATGACAGACATTGTAGCCACCATCACGGCATAGGAACTATAAGATGAAACGCACTATATTTGACGTCAATCGAACAAGTTCTTTTGTCACAGAGTATAAGACAAATAAAAAGAACTCAATTAATCCATCATAGCAGTCGCCATCACAAACTCTGCTTTTATTCAATTATCGCCAAAAACTCCCTACATATGTTTAAATGTATGACATCCTTATTTTAAATTAAATTAAGGGTCTCATTTTATAAAACTAAATGAATGGCTGTACAGGCTATATCTAGTTGCTTTCCCTAAAAAAAAAAGAACAGAATTCACTACTATATAGTCTGTGAACCGAAGTAATGTAGATGACGTAAGCCATAGAATCTATTTAGTACGTTTCCAGAAAATGGTCGGATTGTGTGTCGAAGTTATTTCTGACACGTATTTTACTTCTTCTCGTAAATAATTTGTGAAAAATGTAATATGATTTGCCATAAGTAATAGATTTTTGTATCAGGATATTATACATATTTTAATATGGAGTTCCGAGAGACTTTATTGGCTGCCCAGCGAAATCAACAACAACAATCATCTGTAAGATTTTTTTACTAATTCAGTGTCATTCAAAACATTGATAAAATTCTCTGCCTGTTTTATTTATTTTATTGTAATATATGTTTTTGATACTTATATAATTACTTTAATAAAGAAGCAATTGAATTTGTTTAATAGTATTAATATAATAAAGATAATGAACATAATTTTCTTCTATCCTATTTTAGAGGAATTTATATTATAAGGCCAAATTTGACCCTCCAAAAAAAGAACAGAAGCAAAAAGATAAACTATCGGCCAACATTCAAAAGTTTTTGGCTAAAAAAGATGAAGAGGAAAGGCAGAAGAAATTAGATGCACAAAGGAAACGCGAAGAGCTGCTTGCTATGCGCGACCCCAAGGCGTTAAGAAAAATTCAGAAATCATTAAAAGTCTTTAAATCTGCCAATAAATCTGTGATACAAGACGCTGTTGACCATGACAATACAGCTGTTACAAGAGAGGGCCCAGATCAGCCTGACCAAGATGACTACGGCTACGAGTCTCAGGAAGCAGCTGCAATTTACGAAAAAATGATGCAAAAATACAGTAAAATTCCAGATGAACCTAAATTTCCAACTGGACGTGAGTACTTGCATCTGCTTAGAAAATTTACATACATTCTCCTTGCCCTGTTTCCACTTTATCTGGGGTTGATAGAGTATTTTCACCTTTTATTAATTTCGGTCAGACGTCATCAAGCCACCCTTTGGTTCATATAATCCATCACACCGGCAAGGACCATGTCAAGAGACCAATGAATGGAGAGAGTGATTGGGATGACGAAATACCAGTCCATACTGCTCAAGGTTTAGGCTTAGGTTTACAGCAGGCCACCTGCTTGATAGCAACTGTCTATGGGTATGCTGTTGTTGGTGGTTTGTCCACCAGAATTTGGGTGCTCCAAGGTGCTTATTGGTCCTACACAGGGCAATCTCCCTTAGTTGACTTTTACAACACCCATGGAATAAGTCGGGGCTGGCATATTCTAAGTTAGTTTTTGCTCCCAGGCCACCATAGAAGTGGTGCTTAATGGAAATTGTCACATATAAACCAATTGGTGTGGCATCTGAAGGAAGCCTTCAACAACAGCATACCCAAACAGGACGGGTGTCAGGCAGGTGGTGATTTGTTCAATCATGTAGCAGTATGAGGCACAAAGCTACTATCATCATCATCACCAGCCTTTTAATATCCCCACTGCTGGGCATGGGCCATCCCTATGGATGGAAGAATATTGGGAGATTGGGCCATAATCCACCATACAGCAAGGACCACCAGTTTAACGTGCCTTCCAAAGCATGGAGGAACTCAATATAATGAAGTTTTGGTCATTCATCCAATGACCAGCCTTAGCGAACATTGCTTAGTTTACGCAATCGTAGGCCAAGCGCGTTGTGCCACTGCGCTAGCAAGCTCTACCAACAAAGCCACTGAAAAATATGAATTCCCAAATTATTATTTCAGATAATGCAGTTACAAAAGATTTAAATGGTACAAGAGAACGAGTGAAACATGCTCTGCAGCATGAAGATGATCCTGTGCCACATAAAAGAAGACGTAAAGGAGCAGGTAATATTTATTTATTCTATTATCATAATAATTATTGGTATCCGCTTAAGCTATATGTGTTTAACTTATTTTAATATTTATATGAAAGTAAAATGATTGCATTCATTCCACTCCAGGTAACTTTGATACTACTCTTATTTATTTAAAAATTTTAAATGTATTTTTAAACATACTCCTGTATATGCATTTAGACTTAACATTTTAATTAAGAACTAACCTTGAAGATAGTTTAGTAAGAAAATAAAAAGAATAAAATTATACCAGGCATAAAAGTAGACCAGCCTTTCCTCAATTCCGTCTGCATTAAACTGGTCATTCTTTCTTGGGGAAATGTATACAAATATACAACAAAATCCCACAATCTTTAATGGAACTCCCTTATCTTAAATTTAAAAGCCAAATTAAGACTTGTGAAAAAGGGATATTATACGGTTATAGACTACATAAACGATAAAGATGAGTGGATATAGATTTTGTATGGTAATGAGACCAACTGACATATATATTTCTGTATTAGTTTTAATTATTTTTTAACCAAGTAAATTAAGCTATCCTAAGTACCAGTAATATGTATATAATATATAATATATAATTTATACTCAATGAAAGATGTCCATAAACATTCAAATTAAATATATTTTATAAATATGATAACTAAGATAGAATATAATAGGATATGTAATATATTAAAATATTTTATGACATCTTTCATTAACTCATAACTTCATGTAAAGGGAGGAACAGTTGAACAGTTGAAGGAGAACAGTTGTTCTTCTCAGAACAAGGCCTCTTGGTAGTTTACGAACGGATGGTGTAGCTTATAACATTAAATATTGGAAACTTTTTCTTTTCGTTTCCAGTGTTTAATGTTATTTCTTTGACGATTCATGAGTGTATTTAATCATACCTTATATGAATAAACCATATTTTCATTTTCATATCATAGATCGAGACTCAAGTCCACCTTCAAAATATGAACCAGAAAAGGAAAAAAGTAAAGAGGAGTCTTCAAAATCTGATAAGCCTAAAATACGCAAACCAGCACCCCCGCCCATGGATTTTAACCAGCTTTTGAAACTTGCCGAACAAAAGAAGAGTGAACCTCTAGATGTAGCACAGAAGAAAATTACTCAAGAGCAAGAAACAGAACGTCCCATGACCAAGAAACAAAGAAGGGAATATGAAGAAGAAATGGCCCGTCGCCAGAGGCGTCAGGAACGTTTAGATGCTGAAAAAGGAGTCAAAAAAGGTAATTACATTCTTTTTAGTTATTAGTACATATTAATGAATGGTCTAATTTGAATTATCATTGATCATCAGTGGGTGGGGGCCGTGTGGTGACGGCAGAGTAGAATACAATTGTCACCTCCCCAAATCTCTCCTGTGGGTGTCGTACAAGGCGACTAAGGATAAATCAGTGATGAGGAATGGGCAGCAGCGTTCCTCTTATACCACCTGACAATGTACTGCGACTTTTGTGCCCGATAAATGGCAATAGGCTCGCCACCTATTACAGTGGACCTAACATAATTGGCGAAACGTGGGTGCTAGTTCACCTCTGCCTACCCCTTCGGGGATATAGGCGTGATTTATGTATGTATGTATGTATGTATCAGTGGGTAGGAAAAAAAATTACATAGAATGTGGTCTCAGCTAAAGGAGCAATTGGGATTGTAACGATAACATATCAATAACATACTGCACTGAACCCATGAAGTAATTCCTGTGTAGAGGGTAACATTTACTAAAGATAATATATTTGTTTTAGCTCCACGAGAAGAGAAAGTTGTTGAAAGAGATAGGAAACCTGAACCTGGAGGTTTTGGTCGTATACCCAAACTTGGCGATAAGAATTTTAACAATTCCAGAAATGACAGCCCAAAACCATCTGATAAAGAAAAACAATCATTGGATAAAGAACGAGCACAGAAAGAAAAAGAACGACCTAGAATAGACAAAGGCAAAGTTGAAAAACAACGCGAAGATAGAAATAAGGAAAAAGCACAAGCTGACAGAGAAAAGGATAAAGATTGGCAGGACAAAGAAAGACTAGACAGATTGAAGGCAGAAAGAGAAAGAATAGACAGGTATATTGAAATGTTGAACAAAGAAAAATCAGAAAAATCAAAATCAAAACAGGATAGTAATCACCAGTCAGAGAAATCGAAAACAGTAGATAAATCATTAGATAGGTCTAAAATTATATCTAAGGAAAATGGAAGGCAGGAGTCTGTAAAGAGTATTGATTTAAAGAGCCAAAATACATATAGGATAGACAAGAACTCTAATGAGAAAAAGTTAACACCTGGTAAAACTAGTAACGGTAAATATTTGAACGGTGATAGTTCCCATGGTAGTAAACCAGTGCCAAAATCAAGTAAAGAGCAGTTGCAACAGAAGAATGGTATCAGAGAAAAGGAAATATTGGCAAAACAAAGGTCCTACCAAGCGAATGACAGTGTTAAAGGTAAATTGGAAAATAAGAAACCAATGGAGCCATCCAAGCCTGCGCTTTCAAAGCGGCCCGATGACAGAACTTCGCAGACTAAACCCCAAGCTGGGCCAAGCAAACCTAAAGCAATTGTTGGTTTTGATTTCGATAAGCATATTAATTCAATCGGAAAGAATGGCCGTAACGATGGTACTCGGAAGTTGCCACCTGGCGATGTCCGAAGAAAAGCACATCCAAATGACACGAGGAGAAAGCCACAGCGTAAGTCTTCACTATTTCATCCAGCAACTTTAATAGTCATGTGTTATATCTAAACCAAAACTATATTATTATTATGAGTCCTACATGTTATACATGTTACCTACATGTTATATCATTTCACCACTTGAGTTGCTGTTTTTTTTAACTTAACAATATTTATAAATTTACAGGACGTTTTGACTCCGATTCCGAATACGATTCTGAAATGGATGATTTCATTGATGATGGCGATGAAAATATGGATTACTCAAGGCATATTAAAGAAATATTCGGCTATGACAAATCGAAGTAAGTTAAACTTTTATATTGAGTGTTGTTTGTCAAATCACACCATGTACCAGCCTTTGCAAGAATATAGAAAGGATGTACCATAACCCACCACACACATCCTGTGTGCGGAATGGTGCGGGTATTAACGGCCGTAGATTTAGTCGTGACTATCCGCTTAAATTGTCTTCTGAAACAATGAGATAATATATTTTTGATCACCCATCCCATGACCGGCCTTGACGAACATTACTTAGTTTAAGCGATCGTACGCCGAGCGCACTTTCCATTATGCTTCTCGTTTGTTGATGTTTGTCCTATTTAAAAATAAGTACTATTATTCAACAATTATATTATTATGTAATTTTTTTTCTCTACAGGTACAAAGATATTGATGACGGCGATGATCCTACTATGGAATCCAGTTTTGCTAGGCAGCAGCGCGAGGAGTACATTAGCAAGAAAATTGGTAAGACTCTTTTATTTCTTGCTCTTTATAGTCAACGCGTGACATAAAATAGAAGGACCATTTTGCGAAATGTCAAAAATCCACAATTAGGATTTTGGCAAAACAACCCGCAAATTAAAAAAAAAATATTTCGGACATGCATTGAAAAACCTCTCAAATATTGTGTGGTGATTTTTGAAATTGCTCTATTCTCTTCTTCAGTGTAATTAATAGTACTTTACTGAAATTTTTGAGATATTTGAATAATAAATAAATGGTATACGTGCGACGCATTATAAATAACCCATCAAAAAAATCAATGCACTGTCACCTCTCACTGAACACATGGTCATAATAATAATAATATTTACAGGCATCATGGAAGATTTAGAAGACATGCGAATGGAGGCAATGGAAAAGAAAAAATCTAATAAAAAGAGGCGTCGAATAAGCGACGACTGATTCAGATCCGAGCTCGCCGACTAATGGACCAACATATTGTATAATCGGTATATTATGACAGACTTATTTATCCTGTATACTTGTTTATTTATAGTACTTATTTAGTGTTTTATTCGGTTTTCGTGCTTTTACCATGGTCTCGTGAATTCGCCTACTGTCCCATTGTGTTACCTGTCTGAGGGTTGGTTTTTCGATATGTAGACAATTTTTGAACGTTTATTATTATACTGTTGTTAATTGGCCGCTTGTGTGTGTAATTTTTGTATGGCGGATGGCATTTAATTTTTGGGTTATAATAAATTCAAGTCGATCCTGATAAGTTTTAGACACAATTATTATCGAAAAATTAGCCCTTAATTATATAGTTTTAGTGTTGTTTATATTTTTTATAAGGATCGGTAATGTTGTGGACTTGTGGATGTTTCGCAGAATGTCTATATACACAGCTCTATTGAATAGAGTCGCATTAGTGATGTATACGGTTCATAAGATAGTGTCTGCCTAAAATGAGGTTCATTGACACTAATGCAATGAGTGGGACCGAATCTTCGGATCGATATTACACGGTATAATGATTTTTATGTAGATTACGGTAAGGTGCAAATTAGATACAGAGTCAAATAAGCCAAACTTAATAAGCCTGTGACACCTAATGTTGTAACTGGTTTTAAATTAGCCTTCCTCTGTTTATAAATACTTTCCTTTTCGATTTTAACAAAGCTAGTAAATTTCTTCGACACTATGATGATTTTCTCCCAATATTTTACCACCTTCAATTAAGTTTCCAATGAATTAGTTGCATCTCAGATAATCACTATGAAGTAAGAAAGAAATGCGGACCTCAATTCTCTAATTTTTTTTTGCGAATGCGTATTTGGTGTAGCAGACATCCTGCGAAAAATTCATATTGGTTAATTTTTATTATAGATGTTAAAAGCCGTGCATAGAAAGAAGTACATCACAATGCCACATTGTGATATTTATATTATGTTTAGTGATTTTTATTTGTTTGTAATCAAAGGATAAACAGATTCTAAGTTTTATAAAATAATGATTCAGATTATAACGAAGTAAATAACAACAACATCAAATTACATCACGTATTTTCTTTATATTATACCAATGTATTATTTATGTGTAGTGGGTAGTTTTTATTAACTGTTTGTTTTAAAATAAAGAGTTATTGACAAAAAAATCATGTATTTGTGATTTAAATATTACAGTGCAATCTGTGTTCCCGATGTTATAGGCAGTGTTGGATATGTACAGCAACGGCACTTCAGACTACCCAAAACTCAAATTTCTTCAATCGATTGTCAACCTTAATTTGCTAATAATAGAGCACAAAATGGATTGAAAAATTTGCCATTTTGTGGTAGTCTGACGTGTTGTTGCTGTATAAAATATATCGAGACATATATTGGCCAATTGAAGGTGACTCAATGTTGACTACTTTAATCTGATATCATATATAATAATATGTGGCCTTCACCAGCTGTGAATAATGTAAACACTGTACTGTAAACACATAGCCATTTCTATTATTTCACAAGGCAACACACATACATAGTTGTATTTATATCTAATGTAAGATATTATATTGCGTGTACATTACATTTGTAAATTTTGTAATAAATTAGTTAATTATCATATTTCACTTTATAATTGTTTGAATTGATTTTGTATGAGTACATACATATTATTATGAGTACATGTTTTCATGTAATTATTATTTGTCATTGTCAATATCGGATTTTATAATTGCAAATACAGATTGATGTTGAAAATGATTAACTTCATTGAAATCACTGAAATCGGATTGGTTGTGAAAGTAAGTGATCTCCAATTTTTGATGAATTTGTATTATACTATAGTATAATAAATAATGTTTAGGTTAATTTGTTTACAGAATTGTATCCTATTGTGATCTATTGGACCCAGAGCATATACATATTAAACTTATAAATATCCATATGGTTCCATAATAAGCCACTAGAATAAAAATTATTCTGCACTATTTTGTTTTTTTTTTTTGCAATATACTTCCCTAAAGTAGGTCTTCTTCTCCCTGCCCTGTTCCAGTCTATGTGGGGTCACAGTATGTTTCCTCTTCCATTCATAGCGGTCAGACGTCATCAAGCCATCTACCCCTTTTGATTCATATCATCCATGACATTCATCACACCGTAAAGGTGCTAGTGATGAATGAATGTATAGAAAAGAAGCGGAACGGTCGGTACACGTCAAGAGACCGATGAACGGAGAGAGTGATTGGCATGACAACATTCCAATCCATACTGCTCACGGTTTTGGCTTAGGTTTTACAGCCGGCCGCATGCCGGCCGCCTGCCTGACACGAACCCTCTTTGGGTATGGTGTTAGTGGTGCTTTGCCCCCCACCATTCGAGTGCCCCAAGGTGCTTATTGGTCTACACCGGGCAATCTCCCTTAGTCGACTTTTAATGGGATGAGTCGGGGCTGGCACATTCTACGTTATTTGTTCGCTCCCAGGCCAGCATAGAAGACTTGAAAGTGGTAGGCAGTCTTATTAACACCCTGTTGGGGTGTATAGAATAGAGATTTATTGCTTCCTGTTACAAGTGGGAATTAACCTTTGGAAGAGTTATATTAAAAAAAGTATTCGGAAGTTTTAAAATGGTCTTCCATGCTGGCCTCGGAGCGGAAAAATAACGTACAATGTTCCAGCCCTGACTCATCCCATGTGTGTCGAAAAAGTCGATTAAAAACAAATAAGCCGCTTGGCACCCGAATGATGGAAGGCAAACCACCAGTCCACCAACAACAATATACCCAAAAAGGGTTGTCAGGCAGGCGGCCTAAAACCTTGAGCAGTGTGGAATGGAAGGTTTGCGGGACTGAATTTTTGGATTTATATTGTGTTGCAGTGGTCATATAAAACATATAGCTGCTTAACCACCAGTAGGCCTATTCCCTAACTTTTTTTGACAGTTGAAAGTGATGATCACCGAACTATTTACTTATCCATTACTACTTTACTATAATGCTATTGTGACACTTGTCCTGTGATAACAGCAATGTATTAGTAAATAGTTCGGTAATCATCACTTTCAACTGTCAAAAAAAGTTAGGGAATAGGCCTACAGAGATCTGCGAGGCAGCTAAGCGCCATTTCTTTCAGGATTGCAGAAACTTACTGTATTGGGTGATTTTTTCCTCGTATGCCGCTTAGTCATCTCGCATATCTCTGGTGGAAAAGCACCCTTAATGCGGTGTTATTTTGTTAAAATAGCGATCGTGCTTACGAATACAGTAATCAGTGTGCATGGTGGCTCACTAGGCTAATTCTGTCTCCGGAACTGAGGAGTGTATTTTATTGGCGAACAATAAATGAAATATCCAACAACGGCATTTCAATAATGTTATCGGTGAAATAATTTAATACCAAAGATATGGCTGTATGGTCTGGATTTCAGTGCCGTCACAAATGATAGATAAACATGTTAAAAACGGGAATTTATGTCCACGTCCCGTTTCACGGGACGTGGACATAAATTCCCTCGGGGCTAAGAAAATATTTTCCTCTCGCTCATATCCACACTCATATCGAGACAAAATAATGTCAAGTGGTGGAAAGGGATTTTGTCCACGTCTCGTGCTGGGCCTACTGGTATTTGGCGCAGTTTCTATGGTTTCAATTAAATTCTCTTTTTACCTACTCAAAAGTTCTTTTAAAGTGGACTATGAAAGTAAAAGTGGCGTACAATATTAGCATCCGTGTTTTCACTATCATACCTCATCATTGCCAGCATGAAATCTGTTGCTTTAAGCGCTACATAAATGCATAAAAACTTGTTATACACATATAGCTCAAGAAACATGGCTATATGTGCGAGATTTTTTTGTCTTTCCATGAAAAGGAGGAATTAAAAATAAACAATAAATAATAACTGTCAACTTGACAGTGATGTCCAGCCTGGCGAAACTCCCATAATGCAGAAAAAATGTATGGAGTTTAGGCAATTTTTAATGGCGACTTGTTTTGTCTCTTACTTCCGATCTAACCTTCCTTGTCTCGCGCTGCCGGAGTGTGTCACTAATGTCATAAGTCACTATGCCGTTTTGAAAATATAAAATAAAGCGTTGTTTTAGTTTAGTTTTCCATCTTGTGCTTATTTATTGTCTTCAGTGACTTATCATTAGTGTATATCTAACTAGTTTGTGTCATTTATTTATGTGCATAACAGCGAAATGTTTTACAAAAGGTGTGAAATATGTTGACTAAAATCTAGTTGGAAATTAAACCAAAAGAGGGTTTTCATGGCCAATTCCCACTAGATGAGAAGCGGTATGTAGTTTTCCATGTTATTGTATAAACGTTAAGTAATTAGAAATAAGTTCTGGTCACTTTAATCAAAAATCATATGCGCCGTAGCGATGTCCTTACTACTTACCAAATTATCGATAAAAAATCTATTTTCGTAAATTTGAGTATCAAATGTACTTGAGATGTTTCATTAGTTTTATACATATAAATATTGTCTATTGCAATATATTATAATATAGTATATCATATATAGGGTTATTTATAAAACAACAAAAACCTCCCATGACTAGATAGCTAACATCATTAACAACAAAGTTGAGTATGAGTTTTATTATTCATCTCTCATTATCATCATCAAAAGTTCTTCTGTGTTCAACTCCACTTATTTTTCAGATCACAGCGTGACTTGTTGAAAGGCGATGAGAGTCATGGCTGCAAAGCATATGAGAGTGGATCGGCATTAACCCCGTTGAAAAGCCGTTTCGGTTTGCGACTGACAGAGATGAATATAAAAAGCTGACGGCTTATCTTCCGAATTGAAGAGGCACTAGAAGAAGAAGACAGCGTGACTGCCGCCTTGCTACACGATGCCCGTCGGATGTGATCGTTGCCTGCAACCGCATAAGCGCCTCTATTGGTAAGTTACATAACTTATCTTTCCGATATGGTTTGATAGCTCAATTCCTGAAGCTAATGAGTGGTTTATTTCAGAACCAGATTTCATTGATTGGGCAGAACCAGACCTTCGGGCGCGTTACACATAGTCCGCTATGGTAAGCGGTGAATAATAAATTGAATTGATGATGACCAGCGTAAACTCAAACGATATATTTACTAATCTCTATTCATTATTTCAGATCTAAATGTCCTGCTTACTTGCTTACACAACATTGCAAAAACGTGTGTTGATCGATCAGCTAACATCTGAAGACTCCGCCTAGAATATGAGATCAGAAAATTACCAACAATTTTAATTTCCACATTGTAAACATAGCTTTTATTTTTTGTTGTTAAATAAATTGTATTAAATAATTACACGTAATTAAATAATACTCAATATTTTCAAACGAACAGAGCTTTTTATTTTGCTTTTGTAGGATTAAAAAACCTGTCTGCAAGTTCTGCAAGGCAGGGGGGGGGTACCCATTCGTTTTTATCGATATCGACACATTCTGTAGCGTACACCACATCCTTAGTTTGCTTTTGTAGTATGTTGGCATTACTTTTTTATCTGTCTCTGTTGGTTGGTACGAGATCTTAGCCTAAACTGAGAGTCAAAATCGTCAAAAAGCTTGTTTGAAGTCCCGACTCTTAAACGTAGTGTACTCTTTGGTGATGTCTTCGCTCCGTTTTGTGATTTTTGAATTTTTCACGAATTTCACTTCACGATTCACGACTTCACGTCAGTTTTATTTTACTGCAGTGATTGTTCGGTAGTATTTCGAGCTGCGAATTTAATTCAAGGTCTAAACGTCTGTGAAGGAAGACTATTTTTATAAATAACTAACATTGAAATAGCCATCATAAAATAATAATCAAAGCCTGGTATATTGTATTGGTATGTCACCTTCCATTTATTTATCTTTTGTCATTTTGGACGGAGACAGCTGAAATGTTAGTTTAATTAATATTTTTTTTATTTTAGCAATGCCTGTAGCAAATATTCGAGATATTCCAGAGTTAAATGGGGGTCACATACATATAAAAAATGAACAAGAATTACTTGAGAAAATTAATAAAATCATAAAGGATGGTCATGAAAAATTACAAATTGTTACGGATTTTGATCACACTCTTACAAAACATATAATGGAAAATGGAAACAGTGTGTTAACAAGTTTTGGTAAGTGATTTTCTTTTAAACTAAAGTTTAAAACTTAGTTTATTTAATATGAACTTTATTACATATTACTTTAAGGAATGTTTCGGGAGTGTCCATCAATTCCTCAGCATTACAAAGATGAAGATATTAGACTGTCTCTGATATACAAACCCATAGAAAGTGATCCTCACATGAGTGTTGAAGAGAAGACTCAGCATATGGTAGAGTGGTACAAAGCAGCCCATGTTCAATTAAGGCAAGTTTTACATATATTTAAATTACCAACATTATGTGAAAGGTCAATAAAAAAATACATACTTTTATGTCAGCTAAATAATACATATACATTAACAAAATTTTGTCAGAAAAAAAAAATACAAAACTATACATTCTCTTTCTACTGAGGCACACAGCACATTTCCAATAGAATAATATTAGATCACAAAGAAAATTAGAAAGAATTTTTTATTTCTATCCTATTTTGCATTGTAATATTTTTTTCTGATATTCAAATAAATATCAAAATATTACATTAGATTAGTGTCTAAATTAAAATATCATATGCTAAAAAAAGCTAGGTTAGAAAAATTTTGAAAAATTATAGCCTTTCTTCATGAAGCAAACCAGCATCCTCTTCAATCCAGGTAGACACTTATACCACTTGGCTATAATTTTTTGAACTTTTATAATGAATCTAATATAACATACACTAACTATTATAAGTTCCTACATGCTTTAACTGCATCTACAGTCATAAAGATCCACCATTAGCTTACCATAGTCTTGGCATTGTGGTGTGTGGCTTCCCTGCAAGTCTTTAGCCATAAAGAAACCCTTTGCCTTAGCAAGGGAGACATTACAAGGCCAATTTTTGGTGATGATGATAAAGTTCAAGTTGTGATTAATAATTTGATGGATAATTATTTTTTATAGTGTGTATGTAAAAAAATGTGTTATTTTATAATTTAACCAAGGTATTCCCATTCATATACATGAAATTATTTAAGCAAATGAGGGTCAATTTGTTAAAGTTTTTTAAATAAAATAAAAATTCATGGTTGCAGCGGTGTCAAGTTTCCGAGGGAAGAACTAGTTGACATTGGGCAAAAAATGATAGAATGTTTTAGGTGAGTATAATACTTCATTCAATTGTGTTTACACTGTATATTATTAATTGAAACAAGACAGTACAATCTGTAAATATGTCATGATAATTATGGTATATTAGCAACCTGGTTAAGATATAATAGTATATATCATAAATTTATCTTACATACATACAGACAGCAACAGAAATCACTTCTTTCCACTTTCTAGTCCTGCTACAATCCTATACTTCTTTAGCTTCTTTGTATGTCTTATTAATTAATTTATCTTGAAGTTGGTTTTTACAGCTGATATTGACAAAAAATAAACTGCTTGCAAAATGTCTGTAACTAATTTAATAAGTCCTCACAGCACATTTTGCATTTTCGAAATCTAAAAATGGCTTTTAGTCAATATAGTATTACTTGAACGATTTATATATCATATAAATCGTTAAAGTAATACTAAACATAAACAAAATATAGATGTATTTTGTTATTTACAGAACTTTGCAAAGCCTAAACTAAATAAAAGTTTACTTAGTTACAAAAATAAGATGTACTAATCCTTTCGTTAGCTTATGGCGATTATAGTAAATACCACCAACAAAAGAAAAAATACATACATGTATACATAAATCACGCCTATTTATTCCGAGGGGGCAGAGGTGATTAATCCCCCACAATTCACTAATTATGTTAGGTCCCATGTTATAGGTGGCGAGCCTATTGCCGTCTATCGGGCACGTAAATCGCAGTATGTTGCTTGGTAATAAGAAAAAAAAAAAATAATAAGAGCTCTTTTAACCCTTAGTCTTACCCGTCACCACGCGGCTTAACTAAACCACTTCCTTTGCAACCCAGTATAAATATTAAACCAATAGTATGTTGTCAAAGATTTTTTTGTGCAGGCATGGTGTACAAGAGTTGATATCCTGGAGCCAAGCACAGCGAGTGCCTGTTTTAGTATTTTCTGCAGGACTAGGCGACTCAGTTGTTGCTGCTCTGAAGGCTGCAAATTTTTTGCTGCCACATGTCAAGGTAACCAAGTTCAAAATACTGTTCCGTTTGGAGATGTTGTGCTTGTGAAATATAATAAATGTGTTCTTACTTATCTCCTTCTTCTCCCTGCTCCTGCTCCCACTCTATCCGGAGTTGGCGCAGTATGTTTCTTCTTCCTTTCATATAGGTCAGACGTCATCAAGCCATCCACTCCCTTTTGATTCATATCATCCATCACACCGTAAAGATTCTTACTAATGTAATGTCCAATTTTTTGCCACTGATCAATGATTGTGGTGTTTTTGTTGAAAAGTCCACGATGTGTCGTACATTGGTTCTTAACTTCATGTTCAATGCTTACAGTTACTTAATCAGCACATGAGAGAGAGCATTGATTAGGCTTTTTTATGTATGTAATCCGTCATTGTATTCAATTCCTAGGAAATGTATATGTGGTTCCTAAAATCGCACGGAAATGTGTGAAATAAATTATATTAGACACATTCCCGCAATCGCAGGCCAAGCGCGCTATGCCACTGCGCTAGCTAGCCAGCTCCTCATAATATGTTTTGTTTATTTGAAGGTGGTTTCAAACTTTCTGGCGGTGGAAGAGGACGATAAGATAGCGGGCATAAAAGGCGAAATAGTTCACACACTCAACAAGAACGAGACCGCCATCAAGCACACCGAGTACTACGAGATGGTCAAGGAGCGCAGTAACGTTATACTGATGGGCGACAACATCGGGGACGCCGGCATGGCCGAAGGCATGGACCACTGCGAGGCCGTGCTGAAGATAGGCTTCCTGGGCCAGAACGTGGACGGCAATCTACCCAACTACCTCAACAAGTTCGATGTAGTCCTAGTCAATGACCCAACCATGGACGTAGTCAACAGCATACTGAAACTTTTGATGTGATTGTGATCCGTGCAAGTTCTGTGTGTGAGCAATCTCGTTTATATGCCTTCCGTGTCAGTGTTCGGCTCTTGTTTATTAGTTTGCGGAACCAACTTAAGTAATAGACGGTTGTGTAGACGTCAAGCTTTTGTAAGTATAAGAGCTATTTCCAAAAATTGTATCGCAGGAGTATCGTTGTTTTCGTCATTTCATGATTTTCCTGGTCATTGTAATGGATAAGTTGTGACCGTTCACAAAAACTACTTTGGAAACGGTGATCATAATTACAAGGAACAGACCTACAGTCAGTATAAAAGTTATTACAGTTTAAAGGTTGTTGACATTTTATGAAATGTCGAATTCAACGATCTCACTTAGACAGTCACTTTACAACGAAACTAGCTTAACAACTACTATGGCCATTGCCAAATATAATCCTTATACCTACACATGGCACACAATACTTAGTAAAAATAAATTATTATAGAAATAATTGGTAAAGGAGCACTAAATTGTAGTGACTTTGCAACCTATAATTTTATTAAGGAAGTTGACTGCCTACTTAATTAAGGTAGCAAAAATTACACATCTCTAAAATGATATAGTAGAGTTTAAATTATTATTATATCAATAACATATTTTGACTACAAGTATAAAAATTTTGTTTTAATTGCTTTTGAAACATGAATTTTGTATACACATATTTTTTTCTGTTAATAGATATATATTACTATACTATATTATTGTTATTTTTTTATCAAATTTCTATGAGTATGCTGACACAACATAATCACTAACACTTTATAGTGTTAAATATCAGCATCATAAATTGATCAATACTAAGTACTTTAATTGTCACAATAACAATTTTTACAATATGTTTACTCTGCTGTAATAAACCAAAAAGAGGTGTCTAAAAATATTCTATTCTGTGTTTTTTTGTTTAAGATAGTTTAATCTATATATATATATATATATCATTCTTTATCTTCTACCTGAAATTACTAATGACTTAGGAGTGAAATTAGTATAATATCAATTATCACCAATGTTACTTTGTTAAGATAGCACTATTTGGTTTATGAGGGCAGTACCAACCTCCACTAAGTCTAGACTAATGTTAGTAACTATGACGCCTTGTCATAAAAGGTTTATCGTATGACGCTATGCCCATATAACACGCCAAATGTTTTAATTGTAGAAAGCAAATTGGTGTCATTGTGATGCATTACTGTGCTAAGTATTATACTGTGCTAAGTATATACCCACTTATTAGGTATGTATGTACATTTGACGTCCAAAAATGGATAGAAAGGTTGCTGAGAGAAAGCTTGTTATCGTCAAGTCACGTAGCATTGCATCCTTGTATGTAGTCCTCGTGTATAGACAAAGCTTGTGAACGACTAACAAGTCAGAGGCCTGCCAAGTGGCTTATCTATTTGATCTATTTGAATCTATAAAAAACAAAAGCACGAAACTGTTGTATGTTTTCTCTGTAATAAGTCAGTTTCATACATCTTGTATTCTATGCATTCAATATATTCTATCTTTTTGTATAAATGGCCTCTGTCAAAACTGACAATTCTGCCAATGTCGAGTTTGGAAAAGACACGTTTAGTAATGGGCTAAAATCAGTTTGAATAAATTTTTAAGTTCACATGGCCACTTGGCAGGGCTTGAGCAGGTTACCCACAAGCTGTAACCTTTTACTCACTCAATTTGACACTACCCCCCGAATACAGAAACGCTAATCAAAGTTTGAGTCTTGCTTAACATTTAAATGTTGTCAAAATTGACGTTTTTCCATACAAATTCTGCCAGGTAATGTCTACTTAACTTTTCAAGCAGTGCCCCAAATTTGATTAGCGTTTCTGTATTCGGGGATCAGTCAAATTATGGGTGATTAACAATAAAAGAGATCTGTCAGTTTTAAAATCCTCAATGAAATGATTCTGTACAAAACTATGAAAGAGCAAAGTACTTGGATGCCTCCCGTTTGTTCTACAGAACATGACGTCATCGAACATAATCAGTCTCTTCATGCTGCGAAATAAGTTCAAATTATTTTCGTGATAAAGATAAATAGTATCTTTCGTATACTCTGCCATGTAAGGCGGCTGAAAAGAATTACGAAGAAATTGATTAACAAATTTTTTATTATCTAAAACTGGACCATTTGATATAGCTTCCATTCATTTCATAGAAAGCTATAATAATATTTGGCCTAAGATCTTTTTCTTTGACAAACGGGGTTCATCCAAAAATTGTTTTATTCATCAAAGATAAAATCGACGTGATCGATTTTTAACAGACAAAAAAACGGAGGAGGATACTCAATTTATACCCATACGTTTTTAAGAATTATATTTGCCCTACATGCTGAGTAGCTCAAGGCAAGAAGATACTCGTAAGTTGATTGATACTTTAGAGAAAAGTAATATTTATATTAATTGTAGTTAGAGATAGCTTTGTTTGCCCCTGCCTGCCTTAGGGGCGGATATTTACGGGCATTGACCTCCTGACGTGATTACACGTCATTGATTATTTTATTTACCTCATATTATTTGTTACATAAATGACATTGTTGATGTCCATTGATGTTGAATATTTTGAAAATAAAACAAAGGATGTAATGAAATTAAATGTTTTGTTATTTATTTTATAAAACAACACATAATCATGTATAAATGTATTTTCGAGTCATTGTCTTATATTTCCGTTAAGATAACAGCCAACACAAAAGCTGGAAACAATATTTTATTTTTATCACAAAATTAAATGCATACAATTAATGAAATACTAAAGATATAACAATGGAAGAAGCGAACAGCGATAGGCACCGCGAAACCGCTCGTATTATGTAACATTCATATTCAAAGGAAATCGTGTTACGGAAGATCGATAGAAGACATGTGTCATCTGACAATTATAAACGCTCATGAACGCTTGATAAGACTAGTAGCGATAATATGTGGACAGTTACAACATTGTAATCGATGCCATAGTGTTTGATAGCAACAGTTACAGATAACAAGATGCTAAAATACCTATCGGAACCGATTGTGGTTTACGTTGGAATTCAATCTTTTAATCGTACTCTTTCTCAACTATTTAGAAAGTGATACCGAATGGCAAGGAAATATTAGTTCGGAGTAATTCGTGTCATTATTACGTATTGCGATTCTTAGTGTTGGGATTCATTAGTCACCGCAGGACCGATCGGTTTGGATGTGGGGGGGCTATGCCCAACAGTGGGCGTCTCTCGGTTGAAATGATGATGATACAATTACCGCTGCAACACTGCAACTTTCCGTAGCGGCTCATGGACAAGAATATAAATATTCATTAATAGGCAGATACATTTATTTTCCTCACGGATTAAAAAGCATGTTTTAGTAGTTTCGTTATTTCATTTGGTTTTTTGAAAATTATGCCATGGAAATGTGAATGAATTAAGAAGCCTTCCAAAATTTATACCACAGTACTGTACTTTTTTTACTGGATGGATGGAAGTTGAATCTCAATTTTTTTGCCCGAATTAGGAGACATACGGATATATTAATTGTACTCAGAGATAGAGATATCAATTATATCAGACATTGCAAAGAGGGAGAAAAAGTCACACCACTAGCACTTTTACGGTGTGATGGATGATATGAATCTAAAGGGGGTGGGTGGATGGCTTACTGACAACTGATATAAATGGCAGAGAAAACATTACGTGGCGCCCCGAGATAAACTGTGAGCAAGACAAAGAGATGATGATGAAAGATGGAGAAAAAGTATGATGAATCTTACCGTTTCGCGTAAGAGATCGGCACAGTATGTTGCTTAATTTTAAACTTGTACTAAAATTAGTTAACCACTAAGCTCCGACAGGATATGGCAAGAAGGTCGTAAGTCCCAATAGCATACCCCAACGTAAAATGACTGGAAAATACATGATCCAACACAATAACCTATTAAGTTTTTAATTCAACTAAACAAATTAAAAGCTCTAAAATGAACAACAGTCTTAGAACATACATTGTTATTTACACAAAGATTTTTTTATAGTATTATATAAAAAAATATCCTACTGTACATTTAACAATCATTCGTATAGAAATATATAATTCTGTCTGTATATACAAACGGCTAGAAACAATAGTAAAATATTCAAATCCTATAGGAATCATCAAGTCACAAGGTATGTGTCGCACGCACTCGCCAGCCGCTCGCGGAGAAGGCACTTAGTATACGACGCCGCGTTTACTTCCGATGCCGAGTCTTTGGGGCATTCTTATCAGACTATTCGATATACTAATAAAACCGTTCGACACGTTGCGTGCCTCTGACGCAATATTGCATGGCGCCACAGTCGCTGCCCATGCAATGTTGCGTCACTGGAATTGAATGTGTCAATTAATTATGCTAAATAAATGAAGAACTTTGTATTCGATGCCGCTTTTACTTCCGTTGCCGAGTCTGTGGCATTGTTATCAGACTATTCGATGTAGTAATAAAACCGTTCAACGCGTTGCGTGCCTTTGACGCAATATTGCAAGGTGCCACAGCCACTACCCATGCAATATTGCATGGTGCCACATCCACCACATATTGCGTCACTCGCAATGTGTCAAAGCATTACGATAAATATATTAGATGGAATGTATTGAGCTAAGCCCATCTTCTGGAAAAAAAATATATTAAACAGTAAACATTTCTAATACAGTCGACGGCAGTAAAATAGTGAAAATCTATATTCATTGACAGCAACAGACGAAAATGTCGACGTCGAGTGTCAATTATTTTCTTACTAATATTCATACAAATGTTAGGATGTAAAAGGCGCTATTGGAAATACCACAAACTACATTTTCATAATCGACTTAGTAAATTCGACAGTTTGCCCGATTTCTTAGAAAAATTACGATATTTTCTCATCGAATTATTTATACATTAATTTAACATAAAGTTAAAATTGACTGAGAAAAATTTATTTACTGAACTTTCATTAAGTTCAGCCTCTATAGGGCAATGCATGTCTTTTTTAAATTGGTTTAAAACCTTATTACAAATTGCCAAAGTTCAAATTATGGTGGCATTTGCCACTGCCATTGGGTAAAATTTGACTGCAACTGTCTCATTCATATAAATTTACTTATTGTCATTTTTATTATTCAAACAATTCACTCAAATACTTCACTCTAAAATGGTATTAAGAATGAATGAACATTTTAAGAAAAGTTAATTACTTTTTTTTTATTTATGATTACTCATATTTAAAATCATAATTAATTATTTGATTAACACATTATGACTATTTAACATCCAGCAGATGAATAAAAATATGTAATTAATTTGGGACTTTAAAGTGACGACTTATTATATATACTCCGCTTCATATCTGATGGACCAGTGACGTTGTCAATGCAAACTATACCATCGCGTACCATAAATTGTCGTATTTCAGAGACGAAGTTAAGTAGAAAAGAGCCACCATATTATTTCAAATAATAAATTAAATACTTAACTAAATATTTCTCACATTCACACCTATCATGTAGCACAAAGGTTACATCAAGCTTTAGGGTTATTGAATGTTGAAAATATACCAATAAACGTATCCGAGAACAAAATGACTGTTTAGATCACACAAACAGACCTACCAGCTCATGTAGCACGGGACGTGGAGAAAATATCCCCAGGGAAAAGAAAATGTTTTCCTTTCGCTCGAACTCCCACAAAATCCCAAGACAAAACACTGTCAAGTGGTGGAGAGAGATTTTATCCACGTGTCGTGCTAGGCCTACAGGATTCGAACCCCCGATAGTCAGATCTCCGACTATTCGACCAAACCGGCCGACACGCACTGTTAAAAGTCACTGGGCACATCAGAATCGAAATGGCGCATAAATCACTGAAGGTGGCACGGCGAGATCTAATATATATCACTATTATATATTTATATACCTATATAATTAAGTCTACGAAACAGATATGACGGAGCGGCGAACGAGTGTCGTGCGGGCGAGACGCACCGGGTGCGTGCTCGGGCAAGGCAGCGCAGTCGCTATGAAACACTAAGAAGCCAACTGACGTCACACACAAATCTCTACAAAAATACACTTCAATCTTTTATATAATCACTCTAATACATATAACTCGACCAACATTCTTTAAAGTGAACACTATACGGGTAACATAGTTGCATAATTTCGCCATGTGTCGCACTCTCATTTTATACTAGCATTATATAATTGTTACGAGAATACTTTCCATCATTTTCACAAAAACGACTGGCGGTGTTATAAAAGCCACATGTTGCTATGCAACTGTACAGAACAAATAACGAAGAAACGAAGACAGAATGGCAATATTACTCAATTATGACCACTGACAAGGAGTTGGATTACACTACTTATCATTCCCTAAGCACTCATAATGATGCATACAGTTAAATTGGCCCTCAAGTCAAGCTAACACAAGTACACCTACTCAAATAATAACTAATAGTTGTCGTTAGATAACAGCGATCATTGGGTGAAACAATAATAAATTACGTTAAATAAATGCTTCTTTGAAGCCCATGGTAATCATTTATCTTAATATATTATGTATTAAATAATAAAAATTCTACATCGAATTTTAAAATTAAACATTGCAACTCTCGCCTCGATGTCGAATAAAGTCAATATAACAATACTGATTAAAATTAACACGTAATAATAATGTTGGCAGATCTATTAGAACTCAAGTGAACGGCGCGCCGTAAAAATAACGAAAGAAAGACTAGAATCTAAACTAATTAACAAGTATATTACAGGATAAAAATTAACATTCGAACCGACCAGCTCCTCTAAACAAGTAGCCAGTCCATTTGAATGAATAGAATACAAATGAATGAAACTGACGTATTACAGAAAAAACAACATGGCGACCGTCGTGTTAAATGTCAGAGAAGCTGTCAAACGTTGATATTTTGTATTCTATTCGTTCGAATAGTTTGGCCTCTTATCTAACAAGATATCATCGGTCGCGCCGCCTAAGTACATATGCGTAACATACATATTCAAGTATTTAAGGAAGAATTAAAAAGGTTCCGAGGCGTAGGCTTTGTTTATTCAAGCACGTAAATGATGCTTGAAAAAGTAGTATTGTTTAAGTACAATTTTCAATTTAAGCCCATCTTAACTTGAAAATTGTACAAAATGAAATGGTACTCACCGACATAATTTACTAATAAAAAGTCCCTAATTTATTAACAATATATATTTACTCATCTGGTGCAACAGTGACGTACTGCCATTTTTTGGTTAAATGTGGATATTTCTAATTTTAAATAGAATATTTTTTATTTTCTTCCCTTTAAAAAACATAAAATATACAATAAAGCCAATGTTGCATCAAATGAACGATATTTTGCCGGTGTCCATCGTGATTCTTCGTAACCATCGTTTATCTTTAAAATCTAGGCACTAAGAGCTTAATAGAGATATATAGCGAGTAGTCTTTTGAAAATGAATCATTCTTCACTTCACATCTTATGCACATAGAAACATTTCAACTATTTTGGCGGAAGCTCTAAGCGTATAAATTATTTACATTCACGACCGTAATAATAGTAATTTCAAATGTAAACATCTCCACCAATAAATGCAATGTTTTTTTGGACTTATCATCATTAGGTGCGCCTATCTATTTCCTTTTAAAATTCATTATATAATGCCTTCGTTTCAAGCACAACAATTATACGTTGGGTTACAAAAACACTAACCAGGCAAAAGATGCAATTATTTGACTTCCAACCTTATTACTTACAAACAACTAAGGTTTAAATTATGGTGAGAACTATTTTCTCATTCCTTTAGTTAGGGTTAAAATGCTAACAACAATTTTATTACATAACTATCGTCCTTCACCTCTTTGGATATGTACCGCACCTGCATATCTAGCGTCCCGGCTACTGAAGAATCAAGAGTATTGTACCCAGCAAATATACTATAATTATAAAGAAAACTGATTTATGCCCGACCGAATGGCGCGAGACATTTCTCTTTAAAAACATGCGCGTACGTCCTTGAATAAGAGCAATAACTCATTTGGATGACAGGTGAGGTCGCCAGCATACGATTGGCTACTGAAGGAAGCCTATGTGACGTCACCAGCGGTATTGTAAGTCCAAACGCTGCTGCAACTCGCTGGCAACTTTATTCAGTCATCATCATCACCAGCCCTTTAATGTCCCCACTGCTGGAGCACGGGCCTTCCCTATGAATGGAAGAATACAGGGAGTATGGGCCACAACCCACCACGCCGGCCCAGTGCGGATTGGTGGGTAGATTGGTGATACTTTATTGAGTACTCACGTATACTATTCGATTTTTAATTTTAACATTATATAAATGTTAGAAAAATTAGTAGAAAGATTTTGGTGGTTAGAAAAAGAATTTCGAAAAATTATGGTCTTGAGGCGGGAATCGAACCCGCGTCCGCTGCTATCCGGGCAGGTGCCTGACCGCTCGGCCACCCAAGACACCAATTAACTTGCCGAAATTCTTCTAGCCTTTACACTTCACGTTGTAAGCCAACGGGTACCCTCGCAATGTAGAAATAAATTTCAAACATTCCAAAGCAGATATTTTTACAAATACCGTGCGTTCGGTTAAGCTTGGGTTTGCTTTATAAACTATTCGATTTTTAATTTTAACATTATATAAATGTTAGAAAAATTAGTAGAAAGATTTTGGTGGTTAGAATTCCCGCCTCAAGACCATAATTTTTCGAAATTCTTTTTCTAACCACCAAAATCTTTCTACTCACGTATATTTTGAGTTGTTCACGTTGAATAGCCGTCGCCATATTTCAATAAGCTTGGTTGGTCACGGCCGACGGTGACGTCACTTCTACTGTTCCAATGAGCGATGGCCCTAAACCCCGCCTCGGAACCACTCACTGAACGTGTAAAGCACTGTCGGTGTGCCTTCGCGCCCCATTGGTCCCGCTTGTGGTACAAAAGCACGTAACATATAAAATTATTATTATTAGTCTATCTATAATAACATTACAATACAAATAGTTCTAATGACAGATCACAGCCTAAGTTAAACAATGTGGAGGTTGAGGTGGTCACGTGATGGAGGCCACCTCGGATGTCGCCTTCTGCAGCCCGTCCTCGTCTGTCGACCTATGGACAGAAAGGGATAGATAGATAAATAAAAAATAAAAAGGGATGGAGAGGATAAATAAAAAGTCCTCCATGTTGGCCTGGGATCGAAAAAATGACTTAGAATTGGCCAGCCCCGACTCATCCCATCCCATCCCATCTATGTACAGTTGAAGATAGACGTACTACAGCTAAGTTGCCTAGCAACTTCTGTTATTTATCATAATATGACAAAAAAATGCCAGGCAACTAAACTTCAGTAAGCTTACTTTCAACTGTAGACAGAATATAGGAACCCGCCGTAAGGGAGATGGCCCGGTGTAGACCAATAAGCACTATGGGTCTACCGAATGGAGTAGGAACCACCAACAACAGCATACCCAAAGAGGATTGGTGGCAGGCGGCCGGCGGTAAAACCTGAGCCAAAACCTTGAGCCGTATAGATTTGAATGTTGCCATTCCAATCAATCCTTTCATCGATCTTTCGACACGGTTCCGTCTCTTTTCTATACATTCATTCATCAGATCCCTTCCAGTGTGATGGGTGATATGAATCAAAAGGGCTTGATGACGTCTGACAGATATGAAGAGACCCCAGATAGCTTGGAAACGGGGCAGGGAGAAGAGTAATGAGACTGGCTGTACATGTATGCGTTACTCCACGATCCGCGATCAAAATTAATGATCACGATCCGGATTGATTGTGTACCAAGTAAATTGTCGGCCAGCCAGGATTGACGGCGTACGGGCCACCGCTGACGTGTCATCATCATCATCATCATCATCAGCCCTTTATGTCCCCACTGCTGGGGCACGGGCCTTCCCTATGGATGGAAGAATATAGGGAGATTGGGTCATAACCCACCACGCTAGCCCAGTGCGGGTTGGTGAGTACTAACGACTGCAGATGCAGCCGGGACCAACGGCTTGACGTGCCTTCCGAAGCACGGAGCAACTCGAGATAATAAATTTTTGGCCACCCATCCAATGACCGGCCTAGCGAAATTGCTAGTTAGTTAGTTTACGCAATCGCAGGCCAAGCGCGCTGTGCCACTGCGCTAGCGAGCTCCTGCTCCGCCGACGTGTAGAAAACAGTAATAAACGATAAGGGTACCTGTAGACGTGCGCGTGCGCATTCGCCGAGCGGTAGTGCGCGGCGTAGGGCAGCCGCGAGCGTCTTCGTCGCGACAACACCGCTCGACCCAGAGTACCAGGCCGCACAGAGTTGCGCATCGCGTGCCACGCCAGCCTGCCACAGATTTTTTTATTTCTTAATACATACATACATAAATCACGCCTACATCCCCGAAGGGATAGGCAGAGGTAAACTAGCACCCACGTTTCGCCAAATAAGTCAAGTCCCATGTAATAGGTGGCGAGCCTATTGCCATTTATTGATCGGGCACAAAAGTCACTGATTTATCCTTAGTCGCCTTGTACGTCACGACACCCACGGTAGAGATTTGGGATGGTGACAATTGTATTCTACTCTGCCGTCACCACACGGCACATATTATATAATTTTACGAGTATATTTAGACAACATTAAGCTATAGCATACCTAGAGATTTTTTTTATAACGGAGACGGACTGGTGTCCGTGTCCGTGGATCTAAGTGGTACTTAGGACGAGCTGTTTTTGAAGATTTATTGGTAGTGAAAGAAAAAAAATAAGACAAAATTTTATACACAAATATAAGGACCTTGAAATGAAGTTTAAAATAAAAAAAGAATAATGGACATAACTATTGTTTTAAAGGAATTACACGGGGCCTAACATAATTGGCGAACCGTGGGTGCTAGTTCACCTCTGCCTACCCCTTCGGGGGATATAGGCGTGATTTATGTATGTAAAAACCAACACATTCCATAACGTCGTGTCTGCACTTTGCACATAATAAGTATGATAAAATATGATGACAGCTCTTAGGTGATGGTTGATGATGATACATACTTTAACCCCTATTATTATAGTACTACAAGTTCATACCTAGGCGCGAGCGCAGCCACCGTGGTGACCACGAGCACCAGCCAGTACAGCGGGTCGGCGATCGCGTGGTGCATCACGTGGTACGTGGACGGCAGCCCGAAGCACGACACGCACACCGACTCGTACACGAGTGTCAGCACGAAGAACGAGAGCAGCGAGCCGCCCAGCGCCAAAAGGTGGATCACCGTCTGGAAACATATTATACATTGACAACATAGTACATATTTCTTACTTCCACACATCTACATGAATAACATATAGTAGGTTATATACCAAGGGCGATAGAACAAAGAATGTCTCAGATAGCAAGTATTTATAGTCTGAAAATCCTGCCACAGTCTCTCATACCGCAGGAAGGTCGCGCACGAAGTTGTCGGACTATAACGGCCGAGCTGAAGCACTTTTGCACTTTTGATGGACCTAGGCTGTTGCCCGAGAGGCCTTTACAGCATCTACCGGGTTTTTTGGGGAAGGCGAAGACCTTGACCTAAAGCCAAACGTGTCCTCAAGCCTTGCAGTCGAGCACTCCCTGTGAGGGTGCCTTCACAGCAGGCGTCCCCCGTGTGGGGACGACATCTCCCGAGGGAGGTATACTGCCGCGGAGAGCCTCGCAGGGCGCCCGAGTCGGAGCTTGGATCGGCAGGCCTGAGGGTGCCTCTAAAGGCGCGGACCTCGGCTCAGGCGTGCCGTGTAGTGGGGGGAGGGGGCGAGAAGCGCCCAGGGACACGAGTATACCTGGTAAAGCGCCTTGTGTGTAGACCGGGTCTTCACACTCTTATACGACTGCGGTGTGTTGGCAGGGTGTGTGTGGTGTGTTCGGCTCTTTGATTGGCCTGTGTGATTGAGTCATCCGGATCGATGAGCCGAGCTGAAGGCGAGTGCGTTTAAAATGCGATCTGAGGCTTATTTTTTTTATCGCCCGAGGTAAGATCATAGTTTTATGTCAGCCCCTGATCAGGAAGTGGAAAAAGTCCACTTTATGGTCAGGTATGGGCATAAATAAATATTTCTTACACTCACACATATCGTCTACAAAGAAATCCGGACAGATGCCTATACGACTCGGCCAACCATGGCGTACGCCGTATTACTATGGTTGTGGGAACGCTATTACTATGGTCGCCTTGTACGACACCTGCGGGGGTCGCGATTGGGAGACAATTGTATTCTACTCTGCCGTCACCACACGTCTGAAAACACGACCGGATATTACTTGACTATGTTAATAGAGGAGGCCGGTGGTGCAGTGTCTACCGCCTGCTACCTGATATAGCGCCTACTAAGCAAGCGCTAAGGCCGGTGATGGATGGGTGAGAAAATAATTTATGTCGAGTTCCTCCGTGCTTCGGAGAGCACGTTAAGTTAAGTTTTTACTATTCTATACGGATAGCAGTGACGAAGTTTCAAGGGCCGATAATGATTACATAATACCGGCAAAGCCACTCTGTGCAACTACTGTTCAAAGTTTAATTAAAAGAGGTCAATCAACTCCGCAATCTGATAAAATTATGATCATAATCGCGTGTGTGGTTAATTTAGTTCATTGATTATAATTTAGTTACAACAATTTGGGGTGAGTTCGATTGCAAAATTAGTAGATTTAAAACATTAAATTTCACTTTTCAAACAAAATCCAACGAAAAATTAAATGTGTTTGCCAAACATTTTTATTGATTCAGTCTATGTTACCCACCATATCATAGATAAATTTCGTCGATAGTAGAAAATAAAAAGCGCTTAAAAAGTGAATACTATCGGTTATGAAGAATTAGATACTTACATAAATCACGCCTATATTCCCGAAGGGGTAGGCAGAGCAATTAATTATGGTAGGTCCCATGTAATAGGTGGCGAGCCTATTGCCTTTTATCGGGCACAAAAGTCGCAGTAATTTGCTAGGTGGTATAAGAGGAACGCTGCTGCCCATTCCTCATCGCTGATTTATCCTTAGTCGCCTTGTACGACACCCACGGTAGATTTGGGGTAGTTACAATTGTATTCTACTCTGCCGTCACCACACGACTTTGAAGACAATTACATAGATATTATCAAAGTTGCAATAAACAACACCTATCAATTAAGATATGAAACGATTGTAAAGAGGCTTATAACAGTTGGTTGACCTCTGGTGAAAGTTTGATAGCAATGACATCAAGATAACGCTAAGTGTACAATCAACACTACCAAAGGTTTTTCAAAAATGTCTTCTTAACTGATTTTCAATCTTAATGGGTTTGAATTTGGGTTTTATTTAATTGATCACCAGATTAACCTAAACAAATAATATAATGCGCACCAAATCGCTGCTTTGGTAAACATTTAGTAATAATTTGGTGTACAGTTCAATTGATTTTGATGAGCACAATACTATTTGCCTTTGAATTTTAGTGCAAAATTCCTACAGAAGTCATCAGAGTTTTTAAAAGTCTGGCTTGTTGTTGTGGTTACATAATTTAAGGAGTTATGTTGAGGGTTAACGCTTAATTAAACATCAGGTACATAATAAGTAATAAACAACATTGTTTACTTTATTAGATACTTAATTATTTCTATACTTGGGCTGTGAAACGTTTTGTTGCTATGCATAATTACTCAGTGAGACGTATATTTAGTGAATACGCGACACTGTCTAACGGTGTTAAAATTATTCGCCCATTTATGTAACGTTTCACCACCTACCCTACTTTACTCTGTGGTGTATTTTTTATAATAAAATTAAAGGTAGAGACACTTTTGATTCTTCCTTCGGAAAAACACATCACTCCTATCGGTGAAAAACTGTGCAATTCCAGTATTGTGCTGCTAGTAGTTTAGCCGATTAATAATTACATTCGTATTTTCGAACACTTGGGGGGTAGCCCCTACCACATTATTTAACCAGTAGGTAGTGGAAGTTTGATGCTTTTGTGTTGTTTTAGCATCTCGCTTCTATAACGGTTTTAACAATGCCTTAAGAGGCCATTGTCTTTTGTACAATCCATCCATTTTTATGAGCTCACTTTGTTCCCCTCCAGCCACTAACGTCAATTCGCATTACTATAAGACCATATTTAATCTTTTAATACAACTGAAGTTTTAATTTAAAACATAAATACATTGCTCAACAAACTTTTATTATGAAGTTTTATGATATTCAACCGAAAATTATGTTGTTGTCTACCTACACCAGGCAATCTCCCTCAGTGTACCCTTGAGCCAGCATGGAAAGAGAACAATGAAAACTTTAGTACCTTGCCATAAAATATTCATTACAATATGGTGGCAACTAAAATACTGCACATTTTACTATATATTTTATAACTGTGGAAAGTCCGCTAATGTATATTGTAATTTTAAGTATAACAATAATTGTGTTTCCCAAAAGCACCGTTGTTAACTTGTTATGACAGAGCACTAAAGTGTCCATCAACTTCTGATGCTGACCGTACTGAGTAAATTAATTATTATTCGGCTAACACGCTTCCGCGGCATAGAACACACAAGCTAAGCGTAACACGGTGGACTACACTGTGTATTCTAAGCTAGTCCACAGCCACTTACAAGTTTCTTAAAGAATAGCTGCAAGTAAACACCGTCAACCACATTAATATGTAACATTGATATATTATACTTTGTGCAGACTTACATCAATTCACGTGCTATTTTTAACATAATTTAGCCATATAAATTAATATAGCACCAGGTGTCATCACTACCTCTTAAAATATTTTCAATCTGCAGTAGAAGCGAGACGCAACATACGCAGTGTATAGCGGCGTCTCGCTTTCACTACTAATTTCTAGGTCTTATATGTATGTACTACGTTTTAATATTTTTAAAGACTACAGGAATAATGCTTATATCGTGTCTACTCCATGTCAAGTTCCTTTTTTGTTATTTAATACTAGCGCCGCACACTATCTCATACCGCAGAATAAATTATAGAAAAGGGTAAACAAAACATGTTGATAAATAAAAAAAAGTCATAACATGTTGTTACTAGATGTTTTTCAACTAACGGTGGTAATTAATATTTAATACCCCTGTATGCACTAACCATCTGTTTTATTAAGATTTATACGGTAGGTACCTATATATAGGGCTATATTTTTATTGGTCATTAACTGTGTCCGCTATTATGATATTAATTTTTATTACCATCGATTGTACAGTCAACAGCACATCTGGTTATTACAAAATGTCAAATTTTCATAATCGTCATTTTGCTTTACTACTAAAAGTTAAGTTATAGTTATATATATCCATTGAAGATATTTGACAGTTTTTGTGTCCTTGATCGTACAAAGAGCAGCATATTGGATTTCGACAACAACTTTGGCAATGGAGTTTACAACATTTATTTTACAAAAAAATCGGCGCATTTCATTTCCGAATGGAAAATAACCATTAAAATTCCGAAGGCACTGAATAATTTTTTTTATATCAAAAGTGGCGCAATACAATAATGGTCACACCTGACCAAGTGGACTTTTCATGGTCAGGAGGTGACATAATAGTACATTATAGACCAAGGGCGATAAAACAAATAATGTCTCAGATTGCTAGTATTTGACGCCCGAGTCGAAGGCGAGGGCGACGATTTTTTATCGCCCGAGGTACGATTATAGCTTTATATCACCCCCTGACCAGGAAGTGGAATTACCCAAAAGTGGAAGTGGAATTATCCACTTCACAGTCAGGTGTGACATAAAGTTACTAACTTATCTCAGGCGATAAAACAAAGAAAGCCTCAGATCGCATATTTATCGCCCCCGCTTTCGACTCGGGCGTTAAGTACTTGCGATCTGAGCCATTCTTTGTTTTATCGCCCTCGGTATGTAATCCACTATTTTTTTCGCAACCATTAAAATTAAGGCTAGTGGATATATTGATATCTTTCACGATAGCTTCAGTGGCATGAGAAACTATTGGAGTTTAGTAAGTGAAGCAGGTTTTAATTTTTAATTTGTGTTTGTTTGTTGTTGTATATATAGCTCTTGAATGTTACTATTGTCAATTTAGCATTGTTAAGTGAGCTATCCAAAGTAAATAAAATAAAATGCCCATATATATATATTTTTTATAATAGACTCACCCAGCTCCTGGTCTCGATCGCGACATGCACCAGCATGACGAGCAGGCAGCACGTCATGCAGCAGGTGCCGAACGACCAGACGCCCACGTCCGTGTCCCAGTACGCGCTCGCCGCGCAGAAGAATATCACCACGCTCACGTACAGAGACTCGGCGAGCACGAGCCAGTACGAGTGCGCGCGGTAGGCCAGCCCGCGCCGCGCCGCCGCGTACAGCCCCGGCCGCTCGGTGAGCAGGCCGGCGGGCGCCACGCGGTCGTACGCGCCTGCGCACAACATGCAACCTTCTTGTTCAATTCGCCCTATATTTTAGGGAAGGCAAAGGCTAGCCCACACAGCCAGCTCTTGAGTGTATATTTTATCTGTAGTCTTATGAAATAATGAGTGGGTGAAATGTATGAACGAAATGAATTTTACGTTAAAATATGGGTGTCGCACATTTTAACGCATCAAGGGAGTGCTTGGCGCGAATTTGATGGTAACAGAGTTCATGACGGTGCCACAGTATAGAACACTAGTTTATCTGCGGCCTGTCGGCGATGACGCTAGGGTTGTTTGTAACTACAGCGGCGGTTGCGAGCGCGAATGTGCCGGGCGGGAACGAGACCGAGCGAAAGTGCTAACCGAACCCTTATGCCCCCGTATTTTATGTCAATGTGTGCGTTACTGTGCGGGCCTACACGGCGCCGAGTGCGAAAGCACACATACGTATGAAAACGTATTACTGTTTATACTGTGGTAACACACAACATTGACAGTATAAAAAGTAACAACTCTCTCGTCTAGCAACCATTTTGCACAACCGCGCCACTAGCGGGATATAGCGCACAACACCCACCCGCTTCTCTAGCAACAATTCTGCGCACGCGCACACCAGCGGGCTTTAGCAGACTATGGAACATTCCACTGATGGGAGATAGATAGGACGTTAGAAAACAGACAAAGAGGTCAGAAATATTAAAATAAACTATGCGGGGCTGGAACCCGTGTCTTCACAATGGAGATAGCTACTCTTATTCATATTCTCTCCGCTCATCGGTCTCTCTAAATGGTCCTTTACATCAATTTTCTATATTTAATTTAACTACCATCTTTCTATACACTAGACTAGATTATGAATCAAAATATTAATGGAAAAGTAAACAACCTGCGCCGACCCCAGATAGCCCTGGGAACGAGGCAGCCTCCGTAGCACGGGACGTGGACAAAATCTCCTCGGGGAAAAGAAAAGCCTCTCGCTCTAACTCCCACTAAAACCCGAGACAAAACACTGTCAAGTGGTGGAGAGAGATTTTGTCCCTGTCCCGTGCTAGGAAGATTATAATTTTTTGGCAACTAATACAGTCATTATAATTTAGGTAAAAACATACACCACAAGTACGACGGCTTACCTATAACAATCGGTGGGACGGCGGTGAAAATGAGATTGTAACACATGAGATGTGTCTGGTCGATCATGACCATCGCGGAGAATCCGTTGTACAGCTGGTACCAGAACACTAGGAACACGAATGACTGCCGATAAACAAATTTTTGAACGTTAGTCGCGCACACCACACATTATTAGCACTTACAACTATTTAGTTTAGCCAAAAACACTTAATTATATACTCAAGAGTGTGACAATTTGATCGGACCCCCGTATTATGTAAACCCATTTCAGTTGCTTTGGTCAACCCGTTACTCTTACACTTTGCTATAATTCTCAATGAGTGAGAGAGACACGTAGACGAAAGGAACAGCAATAGGCTTACATAATAATCTTATAAGCTTTGGAATAATAATAACATAATGTTATTGTTAGAACATGGTTCATCAGTGACATTACAGTTTTATATGCCCTCTTAATCTACACTTTTGTCCAACATTCAAATACAAATATTATGTTAAACAAAGATAAAAAAAAATTTCAACACCAATGTCTTTCATATGGAGTTTGCTAAGACTTTAGGGGTGTGTGATGAGAGACTGTGACATGTCGACTGCATTAATTACATAATTTTTGATCTATTTTCTTGAAATACACATTAAAAATTTGATTAAAAATATAAATACTCACGGCATTTTTAAGGAAGAAGTACAGTATCATTCTGGCAAGACGGTCGTAGCACCAATGTCCGTGCACCAACAACAGCCGCTCGAGGAACTTAAACCGGGACAATGCGAAGTCTGACGCCATTACTGCTTGTCGGCCCTCTTGGCCAGACAGACCTGAAGGATAATAATAATAAAAACATTATTTCCAAAAAAACACTTGTTGTGAAATCCACATTAGGCAAGCTGGGTGTCAAGTGTCAATACGAGTTCCTACTGACCATCCAAAAAATGAAGCCAATATGATTATCGCCATCTTGGCGCTGATTGCACTGGTGTGCGAAGGTGAACGTCCACGGAACTAATGTTAGAGATGCATAGTGGTATTATCAAATAGCGTTTCATGCTATTGTTTCCTGAAATTTAGTACCCTTGCCGCTCGCTTCAAATCGGCACAAGAAACATTTGACATTAGTAGACGTATTCAGTCCAGCGTACTTGTATAATAGAGGTCAGTGCCAGTACCAGAATATTAAAAAACCAATATAAATATCCAATAAAATACCTAATATTAATTATTATTTTAGAAAAGAGTTTCAACCCCTACGCACCTTTTTGGCCTCTGCCAATGGACGCTATCTATGGACGAGATAGATTGAGTCTCTTTTTGTTGACTTTGAATCTTAACATAAAGCAATAAAGGCAGTCTGCTTACTGATTTGTCAGTCTTATTAATACTCATTATCATAATGAAAGAAAGAAGTAAGAACGACCGTGTACTTCAAGCAACCCCAGATCGAATGCGGTTTGCCATATAAAAAAATAAAATAAAAATTATACAAATGCATACCAATTCCTACATCGGCTGTTTGTATCATCGATACGTCGTTGGCCCCGTCGCCGATGGCAAGAGTTGTCACTCCCAATTCTTCTTTTACAGCCTGAAACACAATGAAAAAATAAAAGTTTGTTTCTGTTTGAGGTTTTTGGCGGAGCATTTGTTTGACAACTGTTTGAGTAACTTTTTAAATGTTTACTGTGTTGAAGTGTCGCTAGAACAATCTGATGTTGTTTTGTATTTATTTAACTTAATTATCAGTGACCGTGTTGATGAACGATATATAGGTTTAAGAGTTCTGTCAACGGAACTATGGTCGTCAAAAGCACCCGTCACTACTCATAAATAGAACTAACTCATTGGAATAAAGTACGACATTGAAATTTGCAAATAGCAACATTCGTACGTGTACGTGCTTGGTACCGTTGCTCTCCCATTTGGGAGAGCAACGGTACGGGAGAAGGAATAACAAAATGCTTCTGATCGAATGCGATGAAAGCAGCATAAAAGTCAGTCTCACGAAAGAAGCCCCTTGCCATAAATCTTAATACCTACTATTATTTAACTTAATTACTTATTTTGCTTGAATGAACTGCTAGTATCAATCATTTTGGCCAGACTATGCAGTTTTGCTGTATGCTGCATACAGCAACACTGCATAGTCTGGCCAAAGTGCATAAAGTTGCATAATAAAATGTTACGACTTTAAGACAAACTATCTGTAAACTGTATGTATGTATTGTAACTCATACCTTGACAATGTACGCCTTCTGCAGCGGCGTGGCTCTACAGCAGAGGACGGCAGAGCAGCGGCGCGCTAGCGACAGGAAGGGGGCGACTAGCCCCGAGCGCCGGTCCAGGATGAAGGTGAGGGTCCGCCCGTCTACCACGAGGGCTCGCCCCCCGCCCCGCTCGCCCCCGCCGCCTTCAAGGTAGCTCTTGATCGTCGACTCCGCGTGCTCCTGCAAATTAAAAAGTAAAAATTCGTTTATTCTGGTATAATATCTGGTATGATTACAATTAAATTAATTATTTGCCGTGTGGTGACGGCAGAGAAGAATACAATTTTCACCTCCCCAAATCTCTCCCGTGGGTGTCGTACAAGGCGACTAAGGATAAATCACTGATGAGGAATGGGCAGCAGCGTTCCTCTTATACCCCCTGGCAATGTACTGCGACTTTTGTGCTCAAGACGTTACATATTGAAAACCTCAAAAACTGCGTCATATCATCACCATCAGATATGTTGAAGCGCTAAGCAATCATATACGTTAAAATAAATCATCATCATCTCAGAAGCCCTTTAATATCTAGGTACTGTTGCATTTTACATTTTAGCAGCACTGTAATTTCGCCACGCTATAGTGTAATGATAATTTGAATGTGCGGCGCCAAAACTTCGGCTGAATTCTCTCCCCTTAACTCCAACGATATTTAACAACCAATCCCACCTTGTCCCTGGACATCAGATGCAGCAGCCGGTCGCTCTGCGAGAACAGCGCGGCCGAGTACGCGATGTTGATCGCCGTCTCCGGCTTGTCCCCGGTTAGCACCCACACGACGATGCCGGCGTCCAACAAAGCCCGGACCGTACGAGGCACGGCCTCCTGCAACCGATCTTCCACGCCTGTCGCACCGACTAGAGTCAAAGCGCTCTCGAGCCGAGCGAGCGAGTCGCGTATACGTTTGTCGCGACCCTCGCCGATCTCGCTCGCTCGCACGTGACCCGCCAGCCATTCCTCCCACAGTGCGGGTTGCATTGTCCGCTTCGCCATGACCAGGGTACGTAGACCCGCGCGAGAGTATTCCGATAACAGCGAGCGGGTTCTGTCATAAGCGGCTGCTTCGGCCGACCCCGAGCGCATGGGAGTGAGAGCTCCGAGCACTGTGCTGTCAGCCCCTTTCACGTATAGTACAACCTGAAACCAAGCAGTATTACTCATTAGTAACTTTTTTAGTACTTCTTAACGGATTTCACTCGTGTGTTTCCCTGAGATCCCCCGTGAACACGACATATCGGGATAAATACTTAATGTAATGGTGCTTATGCAAATATAAGAAAAAAATAATGATATTGACAACGAAAAGATTGTTAAAGATGGCTGTAAAATGATGAGGATTGGGCAGTTCCTGCTACATCAGCTAGTAGTAGCACTGTGCGTTTCGTTATACATTGCTGTTTATAAAGAGCTTTAGTAGAATGGTTCGCGTCCTACCAGCAATGTACTCGAAATAGCTAAAGCTAATATAATTCGCGCGGGAATCGCTTCATCTGAACCAAACCGAACTGAATCTGAACTGTCACAAATGCGTGGGCATTTGTTTCACGCGAGCAGGTCATGTCAACTCCAGAACCTTGCCAAGCTATGTCACGCGGGTTTCAAGGACCGACTATGAATTTGAATAACGTGCACCATTTACTGAGATAATGTTCAAAACGCCAAAGTAAATACATGTGCGATCTTCAAGGTTAGGAAACATATTTTATACGAAAAACGATTGAATACCGATCGTTTTGTGATAAAACGGTAGTCAATCGTTTTTCTGATAAAACTTTTATCATACCCATAATATCATTTTCAGACATTAACAGTTGTGTTGTGTACAATTATAATATCGACCAACGTTATTGAGAATATTTTTTATTTTGTTTTTAAAAGTAAGTAGTATTATACACACATACATAAATTCAGCCTATTTATCCTCGAAGGGTTAAGGGCAGACACATTGCGCCAACTATGTTGGATCCCATGTAATAGGGAGTGAGCCTAAAACTATCTATCAAGCACGTAAATCACAGTAGATACGTTGCCATGCCAGGTTGCATATCGAGAACGCTGTTGCTCATTCCTCATCATTGTTTAAACCCTTATACGACACCCGCTGGTGAGATTAAGATGTAACAATTTATTGTATTCTGCCACACGGCTGTTATTATAAACAGTGGGTGTTACAACACCTCTGCCTGCCCGTTCGGGGATAAAAGTTTGATTTACGTATGTAGATATATGAGTATACACACAAAGGCGTGATTTATGTATGTACAATTTTCAAACTTATTACCATTATATTTGTTTTATGCTCAAGTCAAAACACTCGTAACGGCACCATATTCCGCGTACGGCAGTGAAGTCTTTATCGTGGTTGCTCGGGACAATAGACTTAATTGCTAAAGCCATTAGGCTGACGAGTAGCCATTACTTTATTAGTCATAAAAGTTTTACATGCTTTTTTTCTTCAATTGTCATTACAGAGGATGGCGGTGGTTGGGGGAACACTTTGGTTTTTATGGCGAGAACAAATCAAATTTCGAACCACGATAAAAAATGAAAACGTGTGACTTGATAAATTAAATACGATACTTTTTAGACGATACCTTAAATATTTCCTGTTTCAACACAGTATTGGGACAGTGAAGGGAATCAGTGTAGAATGGTCACACACAACCCACTACTTTGGATTGACGGGTGTTTAATACTGAAGATGGGACCAAAAATGTAACTGCCATACTAAGCAAATAAGTGGCCAATATTTTTTTTTTAATGATAATATGGAGGAGATTGCTAAAATGGATGATAGAATTTGCTAAAATGTACTTATTTACTCACCAGGTAGATTTTTGACCTTATGGCGACATAATTCTGAGATTTAAGGGTAAAACGTAAAAGGATGTGATGTAAAACGTAAAAGGATGATAATATGACATGGTAACACTTTCATGACTCTCTCGTGTCAGAAGCATTTAGAATACAACAGATTCGTGACAGTACCGTTGTCACGACATCGATACTGGGTAGGTTTTTATGGACGTAATGTATTATGAAGAACGTCTTTTTATGAAATGAATAAAATATAAAGCTATGTACGTAGACATACGAATTTAAAATTTATTGAATATCGAGTGGTTGCCGATTTTAATGTTAAATTCAAGAAAAATAAAACTAAAGACATGGCTGTATGGGCTAGACTCATTAGTCTTGCCTCAAAGGTGGCGTAATAAAAAATCTTTATTGAATAATAATATGTAGCAATGATGCGAATAAAGCTAACAACTCAAATCGTATAAGTTACTTACGAGTTAGTTAGTTTAGTTAGTTACGAGTTAGTTAGTTTAGTATTTTACTTCGTATTCAGAAATCAGAACGTATCCATCTTGTCTAATCTTATCTTAGCCGCCATTGATATAGTTTAGACCTGAAGCCACACAAAACTATTCTTAGCTAGAAACAAAAATACATATCTATTTAAAAATTAAAATGAGTTCGTTTAACCCCGAAGATGTAGGCCGAGGTGTCTAAACATCCTGGGCGAGTCCATTGCCGTCAACTGGGTATTCGTTAATTGCGGTATTCCTAAATACCTACTGTACAAGCAACGCCTAAGGCTGACATCAGACCGACTGCATCGCAGCTACCGCGCGCAGTCGATACATTTAACTGCGTGCAGTTGTACGTCCGACTTCGTGCAGTCATGGTATCAACTGCACGCGGTCGGCTGCAGTCGAGTGAAGTCAATATCAACTGTATGCAGACGTGCCTTCAACTTCGCGCGGTTGGCTACAGTTGTGTATTGTCGCCGCATGCTCTCCACCGCCTTTCGCATGCAGTTACTCTTGGAGCCGAATGCACGTCGGTTGCGTCGAACGGTTTCAAAAATGGATTGAGGATGAAGACACCGATTCTTTTAGTAAATCGTTTAATTGATCAAATGCAGCAACCGACATTCTAAAATAGTTGTGAAATTTACGTTCATCTTGTCTTAATTTCGGATATAGTATGAAAAAATCACCTTCCGTATGGCAATTTAATAGCAAAGGATAAATCCATATCCGCGCTGCACGTTGCAGCTTTTTAATTCGATTACTACATCGCTGCCGGCGGCGGCGCCGTATTAATAATTAAGGCTTCCATTTCGACGTCAAACCAAACACTGAGCTCCTGGTCTATATGCTTGGCGTCAACTACGCGAAGTCAGATCCAACTCCAGACAACTGCATGCAGTTGAATATAGCGACTGCGTGCGGTTGCCGATGCGACTTCGTGCAGTTGATGTGGTGCAGTCCGTGTGATGGCGGCCTTAGTACTTAAAATTGTCTGGTATTAAAATTGAACGCTTGCAGCCTGTTCAGATAGAGCGTATTAAATAATCGGGTACCTACTTATTCTTTAGCGGCCTAATATAAAAACCGAGTAATTGCGAGTCCACTATACCTGTGTGCGAGTCGGACTCGCGCACTGAGGGTTCCGTACTATTATCTTCTGTTGTATAGGAGCCCCCTTATACATTTATTTATTTGATTCTTTTAAAAATAGCGAAGTCACGATACATACATACATAAATCACGCCTATATCCCCGAAGGGGTAGACAGAGGTGAACTAGCACCACACCCATCCTAAATTATTATCATAAATCATAATTTCAGTGATTGTTTGTTAGTGTCATCATCCCTATTAGACGCACGAAGCCTTTACCTGTCCGTTGGGCGTCCGAATGGCGACCGACATGCACTTCCTATTCGAATCAAACTGCTGCACCCTCAGCACTTTGAGCCTGGTCACCTCGCCCCTGATGCCGACTTCGACGTCGTCGGGCGAGCGCCCGCGCAGCTCGTAGCCGTAGGCGAGCGCCGCCTCCGCCAGCGCCAGCTCGTCGGGGCTCTCCGCTTCGAAGCGGGCCAGCTACAAAATTGATCGACAGTTTACTTACCAATGAAACAGGTATCTCGAATGACAAATAAAGAACACATACATTCATACTCGACTAGTGGTCGCCCGCGGCTTCGCTCGCGTTATTGTCGATTGTTAAGTTAGCCTATAGCCTTCCTGAATAAATGGACTTTCCAACACAAAAAGATTTTTACAATTTAAATCAGCTTTATAATATTAGTGCATACTTAGAACGACCGCACACATACGATTAAGTTGTACTATTAAACAACAAGTTTCATAGTCTGCGGACTCGCTAGTAAGCCCGCTCTTAGAAGTTATCGGCCGATAGTTGGCTAAGTTTTTAGTTGTACGATTTAGTTGGAAAGATGCGGGCATCATAAGTTTCTAACTATGACTATTGGTACAATCTGATATTTAGTCGGCCAATTTCGAATCGTATGTCTGCGGTCGCTTTTATTAGAGGAGCTCGCAGCGCAGAAGCATAGCGCGCTTGGCCTGCGATTGCGTAAACTAAGCAATGGCTGCTAAGGCCGGTCATTAGATGGGTGACCAAAAATTTATTATCTGGAGTTCGTTCGTGCTCCGGAAGGCACGTTAGGTAGTTGGTCCTGGCTGCATCTGCAGTCGTTAATACCCACCAACCCGCACAGGGGCAGCGTGGCCCATCTCCCTACACTCCCTATGTAATGTATATATATTCTTCCATGCAAAGGAAAGACCCGTGCCGAAGCAGTGGGGACATTAAAAAGGGCTGGTGATGATGATGATTTAATTATTCGGAAATTAAGTAAATGCCGCGAACTAATCCCGGGATAGACTGGAGATAGACAACACACTTTTTATAGCGGAAAAACAAAACACATCGCATGATGTGACGGTGTAAACCGGCTCTATATTGCGATTGAGGTTTAAAAAGATTAAAATGGAAGACTTATAGAGTACGGCGGCGAACGTGCGCAAAATGCGTTCATAACTCGAGATTATAACGTCGTAAGTCGTCACGGCTGTGTCAACAAAAAGGTTTCTTGCCCCACGCCGTCCACCGAAGATAAATAAACGCAGAATCGCGTAACACGGAGTCACGAAATCATCAGTGATTAAATTGTAATTGTGCTCTTTACACTGTGACTGCGGATCCGTTCCGGATTTAGTCGCGGTACGCTGTTAAGTACTACGGGTAGGTACAGTCAACAGTCATACAATCCTATCCACATTTTCTATTAACCTAATTTGAACCTTATAGACATGTTTTGAAATATGTAATTAGACCGAAATCCTTTGTTCTGTAGAAACATTTCATGGCAATCACATCATAATTACAAGTGGAGTCAAGACAATGGTTCAACTTACTGCGTAATCCTGTCGTTGTCGTTTCTAGGTGATAAAATTGGTTTATTTTTAGGTACCAATAATTTAATATTTGTACTTTGCACAATTAAATGTGTGCCGTATCTTTAAATATTATATAATTAATATAATCAAAACAATAACAAATAAATTTCTATTATTACTGACCATGACAGACTGTAACCAAAGGTTGACAAATATAAAATAAATAATAGTAGAAATAAATTGGCCTAACTATGAAGACATTTTATTATAAGTCACTATTTAGTACAAAGATTTTGGGGTTAGAAAAAGATTTTTTTTCGAAATTCTTTTTCTAACCCCAAAATCTTTATATTAAAATTAAAATCGAATAGTTCACTATTTAGTGTTATGAAAAAATTTTAGATTTCCTGTTTTGATATTTACCTAAGGTGCAGCTGACTGTACCTACAGTGATTGCTAATAAGTCGGTACGACATTTAAAGCTTTTTTGTGCGTTGATTGTTTAACTTGTTCAAGACCAATTGCTTATTCAAATTGGATTGTGCTACTTCCGTCATCTGAGAGAATAATGTTTATTTTGGGTTTGCCTCTATTTAGATCAAGATTAGAGGAACATTATAATAAAGGAAGCTATAATTGTTATGATTTATTTTGAGTTGAGTCGGGTTCTATTTAAAATTGATGTAGATGATTGTCCTCTTTAGTTTCTGTTTTTAATCTCAGAAGGTGCTTTATGCACTTGATCGTTAAATATTTCTGGTTCATATGAACTTAAAATACAGATAAAATCGTTTCATTCAACATTTTGTTTAAACACAATGACATAATGAAGGCATGCCATGCCCACGTGGCTCCACCTTAAATTGGAGCTATTTCAAATTCATCTCTACAGTAATGACCTTTTAGTAGGTGAGGCTGCTTATTGTGTTAGGTAAGCGTTACGAAATGCCTACAAACAGTCGAATTCATATTATGTTCACCACTAGCCCTTTAATGTCTCCACTGCTGAAGCACAGACCTTCGCTATGGATGTAACAATATAAGGAGAATGGGCCATAACCCACCACGCTGGCCCAATGCGAATTGGTGGGTATTAAAATGTGCAGAGGCAGCCGAGACCAACGGCTTAATCTGCCCTGCGAAGCACGGATTAACTGAGATAATAAATTTTTGGCGACTTACCTACCCAATGACCGGACGGAACTACTGATCTCAGGAACTGATTCAAATTGAAAAAATATTTTTGTGTTGGATAGTCCATTTATAGAGGAAGGCCTTTAATATAACATCACGCTACGTACGACCTATTGGAGCTGAGCATCAATGAAAAATGTTGCAAAAACGGGGGGGAAATTCTTATGTTCCGATATACGGCCGCCTTAGTCGAATGCTCAGATTGCTGGGTATTGGCCAAGAGGTCCCGGGTTCGAATCCTGGTAGGGGCAAACTTTGTGATGACTACAAATGTTTGTTTCCGAGTCATGGTTGTGTATATGTTTATGTAGTATATTTTCAACATTTATATACATAATTATATTAAAAATATGTCCGTCATCTAGTATCCATAACACAAGTGCTTAGGCTACTTACTTTGGGTTTTAGATGATAGGTGTGAGTGTAAAAATATTTATTTATTTATTTATACACGCGAACGAAGTCGCGGATACAACTAGTGTAAGCTAACTGCCGCACTCAGCTTTAATGAGTACTTAATGTCAAAAAAATCATTCAAATCTAAACCATAGACCCACCCGGCAAGAATAGAGACTAGCCTTGTCATTATATGACATTAAGTACCTACTCTTAAACGTTAGTTGACGTCTCCGAGGGTGGCAGTAAGACAGTTGTTTCAACCATACAGTACCTGTTGTTCGGCGGAAGTGCTCGGCTCGCTGCTGGTCTCCTCGCGGCTGCCAAACGGCAGTTTGGGCAACCGTATTCGTAGTGGGGACGTGGTTGAGGGCGGGGGCGAAGGTGTCGTCGATCGCGACTCGGTAAGCCGCGCATACCTGCGGACAGCGACGTGTAGATTATTATGGTTTATTTGTTTACCGCTCAAGATAACATAGTGATCACACTGAGCGGCACTATCGCAGAGTACAGTAACGGAACAGAGACAAAGCTGGATACAAGTGCGCTGTGGTATAGGTCTTCTTCTTCCTGCCCTGTTCCCAGTTTATCTGGGGTCGGCGCAGTACTTATCCTCTTTCATTCATATCGGTCAGACGAAATCAAGCCACCCAGTCTCTTTTGATTCATATCATCTATCACACCGGAAATGTGTTAGTCATGGAAAAAAGAATGTATAAAAAAGAGACGGAAAGGACTATGTCGAAAGACCAATGAACGGAGAGTGATTGAGATGGCAACATTACAATCCATAACCGCTCAAGGTTTTGGCTTTAGATTTTACAGCCGGCCGCCTGCCTGATACCAACCATCTTTGGGTAGGTATGCTGTTGTTGGGAGTTTGCCCTCGACTATTCGGGAGCCCCATTCTGTTTATTGGTGTACACGGGCAATATTGTGCAATGTGATACGTCTCTGATGTGATTTGTCTCTGTTCCGTACGTTTACTCATTTGGCATTATCAGCCACCCAGATGGGCAAATAATATTCCTTGCAATATCTTATCTCTCTAAGTCATCATAAGTAGGATAATAATACCTATTAGGTACTGCCATATTGGAAAAGCTTTAAATTTTGGGGTGGGGTTACTCCGAGGCACCTTTATTGAAGGTGTGGCCGTGTTGTGACGGCAGAGCAGAATACAATTGCCACCACCCCCATCTCTCCCGTGGGTGTCGTACAAGGCAACTAAGGGTAAAGACAGCAATGAGTAATGGCAGCGTTTCTCTCATACCACCTAGCAATATAAATGTACTGCGATTTATGTGCCCGATAAATTATGGCAATAAGCTCCCTATTACATGGGACCGAACATAATTATGGGGAAAAGTGGGTGTTATTCACCTCAGCCTACCCTTTCGGGGATATAGGCGTGATTTATGGATGTATAGGATGTAACTTTGCGAGAAGACTTACCGGCGAAGCTGAAAATCAGCTACCTAGATATAGATATCGGCAAAATTTTAAGTGTGTTGTCTGACCCAACGTCTGAAGCAGAATTGTTAACGTATACCTAGATTCGCAGCACACAGCCTAAAGCTTAGGTTAGAAAGCACATAAATGAATGTATCTTTTTAATATAATAACAGGTACGATATACTTGTGTAAAAGCCCCTTAAACAATAAAGAGAGAGAGAAAAAATGATGTACTTACTTGTCGTTGGACCGGAGAGTGCCGTTGGCCCGTGAAGGTTTTTGGAACTGCTCGCCCGAGTTGGAGCCGCTGATCTGCATGTTGTCCACGTGCGGCTGGCTCACCACCACCGTGTTACACACGGCCAGGATCAGTAGGAATTCGCGGACCTATTAAGAGATACAGGACAATGTTAAAACATGCATTGAAATAAAGCAACTTTTACGGATTAGGGCTCGCGTGTAATTATAGAGGTGTTTGGCATGTTTATTCTATTTTTTATTTATTTCAACAGACGTTTCGATCACTTTACAGCGGCCGTGGTCACCGGGAGAATTTGGATGGTATTGAATTTGGATGAGGAAATTAGAGAGTCAAATTTAAATGACGCCTGTGCCATCCACTTTTCACCAACTACTCATGTTGTAGAGGTCAGCCAGTCTATTTATTCATGTATTAATGGGTACACAAACAAAACACTATCAATACAAGGCTAGATTACTACATAACCCGTAAACAATTCAAGACAGTAATCCAAACCCAATATGCAAAGGATTAAACGAAAAATGTAAGTTACATAACGATAAAAATTCAAATTGATTAAAAATAATAAAATGTTATAATGTAACTAACTAAATAAAGAACAAGTGATGCCCTCTAGCTGGCACGTTTATCACAGTATACTAGTATATTAGCAACGCTGATATCCATTCCTCATCATATTCATAACCCTTAGTCGGCTATGACGACACCCGTGGAAGAAATAGGGAGTATTGGCATTGTATTCTGCTCTGTCACCACCACACGGCAAAATGTGAACGGCAAATGTTAGTTAGTAGTTAGGTACCCTATTAATGGACTATCGAAGTGCTCAGTATTCTTCGGCACACTAAAGAGTAACGTATGATCATTAATAATCTATGTGACTCGTCGATACTATGATTCACCATGGATTATAGCTAATCGTAGCTGTAGCATGACGAAGACAAAATGTAGGGGTGGCAACGTTACATTCTACATCGGTCTCCCGAAAGAATGTTTCAAATTAAATTATGTTATATCGAACTGGAGTTAGAACAGTAAAACTAAACCAAAATATTAACCATGGACGTTCCCAAATAATTGGGTTCTTTAGCTGTTTCATTGTACTAAAGCTTTAGTAATATACATTATAATAATATAAAAGTATGTTTTGGGACTCTGTAAACAGTAGGTACACTATTAATATATTGTCAAATAACGCAGCACAGAACTCGAAAAGCGCCAGAATATCGGTGCCCGCTGATAGAAAAAATTCCATAACTTAAAGAAATTACAACTTTCCATTACCTTTTGCGTGTGCTGTGCATCGTTGCTATCCAACAGATGCTGGAGCATCCTTCTGTTAGGCGACACATCGGTGATAGGCGTGACAATGGGCGGCAACACGGTGGAGGGTTCCGCCGGTGGCCCGGGCGGGTGATCGTAATCCACTCCGCTCACCGTACATCTCCTGAACACCATTTTATTCTCCGTCAGAGTCCCCGTCTTGTCGCTAAACAGATAGTTGATTTGCCCCAACTCTTCCGTTATGTTCAACGCGCGGCACTCCACACGCGTATTAGTCTGCGGGTCGTACATCTCCACGTCCTGATGTATGTGATACACTTGGAGCAGCTTCGTCATTTCTATCGTGACGTAAAGGGAGACCGGTATCATGACTTGCAGCACAATTATGTATGTCCAAAATATAAGCAAGCCCTCGTAGGCTGGCTTGCCCGAGTTCGGTATGAATGGCGTGAACTTAATTATCAGAGGGTTGTACTGGTCCAACCACACTTTGCAGCCGACAGCGCCGGCGCAGCAAAGAAAAAGCAGCACTAGTACGCACCATATAACGTCTGTATTCATTTTTCTCTCTAAGCCAGAACACTTGTACCGTGGTCCACCGTTATTCAGCATAGCTTTCGTTTCATGGCCCGCGTATACGACTATTCCTTCTACAAAGTCTGTGTTTTTGATTGTGCAATCTCTGAGCAGAAGATTCTCGGAATTGAGCGGTACTCGTTGCCCGTCGGGATGTGATATGGTCCCAGTAAACCGGTATATTTTCGTAGAGGGGCGTTCTACTTCTACTGAGCTTCTAAATTTTAGAGGGTTAAACTCCGCTTGCTGAAAGAAAAAACGTAACAATTAACGATTAGAAAATAGAACTCATTGTTCGGCGAAGAAGATGATTTCCTAAAACGATCTATTATCGAAGATAATTCGAATACTAATCCCAGAGAAAGTGATTCTCACGCTCAGTTCGCTTAGCCGTTTATAACAGTAAACATATTTAAAGAGACACGGCTTTTGTTGAAACGATTGAGTTGTGAAAATGCTCTTTGAATCTGTGAGATTTCGAAATGAGGTTAATGTTCAATGTAATTTATACACACGCACTTTTGTCCATTTATTTAAATCAACTAATGAACCATACAGTAACAACATACAACAAAAGAGTGCTCGCTCCTACTGCGTCATACGTAAAACTCAAGGTATTGTTACGAAACTAAGTGATGACACGGAGTAAGGGTTGTCTGATAATGTTTAGACAGTTCAGACTTCTGTTCTGTGTAGTAAAATGTAGGTCAATGTTGAAATAGGCATAGCATTGGTTCAATCTTCAATTATCCGGTCGAATAAATCGCTTTCAATAATATACATACATAAATCACGACTATTTATCCCCGAAGGAGCAGACAGAGGGGTATCAACACCCACGTTTAGCTAAATATGTTAGCTCCTATGTAAAAAGTGGCGGGCCGTATTGCGAGCAGTATATTGCTAGGCGGTATAAGAGGAACCCTGCTGCCTATTCATAGCAGTCTTTAATCTTAGTCGCTTTCCAGGACACCAGCGGGATAGATTTCGGGTGGTGACAATTGTATTCTAATTTGCCGTCACCACGCGGTAGTTAATAATATAAGTAGGTACTTAAAAAGAGTCAGATTCTAATTCCAGAAGGTTATGTGGTAACAACGATTGTTTGTTGGGCAACTCTACTTTAACTCCACTTAAGCGGTTCATAGTGAAACCTTTATAAAATTTAACATACAATCTAAACCCATGTTGCAATATAGCAGATTATAGGTATAGCAAGGGCGACAAAAAAAAGAATGCCACAGATCAAAAATAGGTAGTAATATGTGATCTGAGGTTTTCTTTTTCATCGCCCGAGGTAAGATAATAGTTTTACGTCACACCTTGACCAGGAAGTGGGATTTCCCATAGGCGTAGCGGGCGAAAAATCCACTTTATGGTTGCTAGTGTTACATCAAAGTAACTTGAATTAACTCACTTTGTCTCTGAAACCGGATACAACGATTCTCTGCTTCAGGTTTGTCTCGCCGTCCAAATTGCAGGTGTCCAGGTAGCAGATGCCGAGTGGGTTAGAGGAGTGTAACAATACCATGTCAGCCGGCACTGCTTCGTTGTTCGAAAGGTGTACTAGATCTCCCACGCGGACATCTCTCCATTTTACCCTTATATATCGTTCTGCTGATCTGCAACAACAGATACAATCTTAAAATCTTAATTAACTTCACTGTGTCCTTATTCCTTAACATAATAAGGGGCAGTCTCAGTCAGTTTATATATTAAAGTTTCAACTTTACAAATATTATTATGGTCGTAAAATAGATTGGAACAATTTGATAATACTACTATTAAAATTATATCGTCCTGAATATATATTTATTTCAGAATTTATTAGGTACTCGCCAAGTTGCCTCGCCATTTGGCCAAATAGGTCCATATTTTTTAGATTTTTTTAGAATCAAACAAAAAACCTAAAACAAGAAATTTTACATTTTAATTAGTGCTGGCAATCAATTATAGACGAGGATACACGATGCGTCTTAAGGTCAATGCATACGACGTTTTTTAAACGTTCTAGGTATTCAAACGTGCAGCCAACGTAAATTTGGCGAAATCTAATCGTAACCCCACGCTAGAGGACGAGTGTATCGTATAAAAAAGCACGCTTGAAATACGCCATGTGCCTTTGTCTACCACCGCTCCTGTGACTTGTTCCCGATAGTAATAATCACCATCCTCCTGCCCTTGTTCTATTTCATGACCTATTTCGGATAATAAACTGTTTGTATTGAAATAGAAACATGATCAAGAGTTGCTTAAAATAGAACACGGCGATAAGTCAGTCATTCGCAAGCAGTAAAGCAAATAATACCACACAAATTTCCAATACCAGTGCGTGTAAACACACAAGAGGCGATTGGCACCGATGTATGTGTACGTTTTACGTATAGGTCAGAGTATTGTATTTTTTGTACGTGATATTGCTTTGATCGTGATCGTTATCCACAGTAACATGGCACGAGTTGGCAAGCCAGTTTGATAACACGCCGGGCGTCGTTCACGGGGAAAAGCAACAGGTCACGATACTCACGATTTGTTTGAGCGCAAGAGTCACGAAAGGAAAGCGATCCATGCTGATAACTCCATTAAATATAACGATTTCTACTTTTGTTTTTATTGGATAATTGCATCGCTTGAAACACACAAACTCTGACGCTTAACAGGGCCTGTAATAACTTCCGAAGTGCAAACTATGTAAAATAGTCCGTAAACCTTTGGAATACTGTTTTTAATTGCATAAACGTTTAAAAACAGTCTTCTCAATGTTTCAGTTGATGTTTATGACTAAATTAATAAGTGGTTTTTTGATGATTCCTACGAAATCTACAGTGCAGTGCGGCATATTTTAATTGTGAATTGTAATAGAACTTCGAATAAGCTGTCAAAGATTGGTGCAAAATGGCTACATTTTAAATCCTTCCAATCAGAATATTTAGACATATTATACTATATACATTTGTATATGGCATTCCTTAATCTGATCTGCAATTGCCTGCGCATAACTTTCTCTCGCAATCGGACAAGACTCACAAGACACAACCCACTAAACGTCTCGTTAACCTGTAAAACACCTTGATAAAATTGACAAAGAAAACAAAAACGCACCTAACCTTAAAAACGAACATACATACATACATAAATCACGCATATATCCCCGAAGGGGTAGGCCGAGGTGAATTAGCACCCACGTTTCGCCAGTTATGTTAGGTCCCATGTAATAGGTGGCGAGCCTATTGCCATTTATTGGGCACAAAAGTCGCAGTAGGTACATAGCTAGATGGTATAAGAGGAACGCTGCTGCCCATTCCTCATCACTGATTTATCCTTAGTCGCCTTGTACGACACCCACGGGAGAGATTTGGGGTGGTGACAATTGTATTCTACTCTGCCGTCACCACACGGCATAACAACGAAGCTTGTACACAAATTAAAACAGACATTCACAAAAAAGATGACCGATAAGAATGTGTATCACACACATCGGAGACAAAGTTTAAATTATACAATACAATAATCGAAAGTTTGTCGGCCAACATCCGCCGAGTTGGGCTACATCACGAACTTAGTTCGCTTTGTCTCCGGTTAAAAGGTGTGTGATGAAATAACCGGCACCGCGTCAACCGTGTCTGATAGCCGTGACCGTTCGGCGCTCTCGGTGTCTCAACTAATGCAGATGTCAATAGAATTATCTGAAGCTCAGCACTTCAGCTCCCGTAGCACGGGACGTGGAGAAAATCTCCCCGGGGAAAAGTAAATCTTTTCCTCTCGCTCTAACTCCCACTAAATCCCCAAACAAAACACTGTCAAGTTGTGTAGAGAGATTTTTCCCTCGTCCCGTGCTAGGCCCGTTGGTGTGCGAATCGGCAGCAGTCGACCTCTTTCTGAAATTATTCATCCTATAAAGTGAAAGCTCAACAAGGCCACAGTTTTCACCGGTGTTAGTCACTGGTTCTTATTGTACAGTCAGCGTCGGTAACACCTTGCCACAATAGTTGTTCGTACAACGTGATGGCAATTAATACTGCGCGTTCCGCGTCTTTGGTATGATAGAGGGCTAAAAGTGGTAATCGACTTATGATGCAGACCGTAAGACTGCGAAATTTGCTAGTACCGGGATTCTAAACGATAATACTGTATCAGGATTATGTGCGTACGTAGAGTCTACAAAATATTGAATAATTTCAGGAATATTTAAAATGTTGGATATTTTTTGAGTATGTTAAGGGTATATTCTCCAATTAATAAATTTAATAGACCTATTTACACACCTGGCACAAAAGAAACGATCATAATTTTATCATACGCAAATAAACACAATTAACATTATCGATATTTAAATAACACATTATTGAGGGTTTATAGTTGTCATAAGATAATAATCAATAAAAATATCATTCTCGTTATAAGTAGTTCATAAAGTGATTATGTTAATTCCGATAAAATTCAGCAATAAAACATCATAATCGGTATATTTTATCTATTTCTAAAATTGTTCACAGGATTGTGACATATTACGATGATGTTTATGGTAAAGGAAAGGAGAGTTTAGTTATTAAAAGTTACTAGTAGTATAATTTTCATAATATTATATTGGGTCAATCACTGTCCGTTCATCGGTCTTTCGACATGGTTCTTTCCATCACCTGTAAAGTTTGTGTATGTTCGTGTTTAAATAAATAAATATTAAATCACTTTTCTATACATTCATTCATCACTAGCGCCTTTCCGGCATGATAAAAGATAAAACAATCAAAAGGAAGAGGATGGCTTGAAAACGTCTGACTGATATCAGACCCATTTAATAACTGGGAACAGGGCAGGAAGACTAAAACTATTGGGTAAAATTGACAAAACGTATTCTTTCATTGGACGCCACAACAAAATAAATCGCGGATAACCATCTCTGAAATGGCGTTTCAGTTTCATGGAAGGGCCGTTATATTATCTCTATCTATTTCATTTGCTACCGAATCGGACCATATAAGCATCGATTTATGTCAATCGTATCACGACACGACAATGTACACATAAATCGTGGCAAGTTCAAGGTCTGACGATGTTCTAAACCCTTTATCACACCGGTTTGATATTAAAAGCCATCAGTAATCACGTAATTCAATAGGTACATTATTTAACTGCCATTGGTCACAACTACGTCATGCGCTAACAGCAATGTTATGGCAATAAAAGTTTATAATAAGCTGCCTGATGACATGAAGACAATATGCCAATAAATGTTTTTAAGGCAAAACTAAAGAAATGGCTCATTGAGAATTTTTTTTTATTCTGTGAAAGAATATTTCAATCCCTACAATCGAAATAAGATTTTTGTATAACTTATAGGTCCATTTTGTTAAATTTTCCGTACCAAATTCTGATAAAATATGGAAAAAATGTATAATTGTAGTATATAATAAGATCTCATAATGTACCATATTTCAAGCGAAATAAAGTGTTTGTCTTTGAACCAACAGTTCCCGTGTGATGACGGCAGAGCAGAATACAAGTGTCAACCACCCCATAATCTCTGCCGCGGGTGTCGTAAAAGGCGACTAAGGTAAGAAGAGTAATGTGCAGCGGCGTTCCTCTTATAGGTACCACCTGCGATGCATTATGCCATGCAATAGGCTCCCTATTTCATGGGACCTAACATTTGGCGAGACGATAGGTGTTAGTTAATTCACCTCTGCCTGCCTATCTCTGAAGGGGTAGGTTAAATAGGACACTTAAGTACACATTGTCACAAAATGCTCTCGTTCGTATGATAAACTGAAGTGTTCATCATCTTATGATGCCGACCGTACCAACTTTCAAACGCATTATCAATCATGGGATATTTTGGGATTTATTTATTATCAAGTCTGTGTTTAAACATACGATGTAAGTGGGCGTGCTAGGTATACTACTCTGTTTGACAATGTAGGTACTCACAAAATGTAATAAACCGACAATAATAGGTCTCTTTTCTCTATTACTATGACGAAATCTTTCCCACATAAGACAATTATAATACAAGACTAGTCATTCATTCCTACGCCAGAATGAAAGTGAAAGTTATATTATCAAAACATTGTAGCGAAGTGGGTTTTAGTGAAATCTTTATAGCTTATTGCTAATCTAGATGACATACTTTTTAGTCAGTTATTTAATATTCAAATTCAAGCATGTGAATAGTGATAATTAACTTAAATTGATGTTTGATAATAATATTTCATTTAAAAATAGGTTTAAAAACATATATAGTATTAACGTTTTGTGCTGCACTATTGTGAATATAGCTCGATATAATAGAATATTTTATTTGTGAAATGCAGGTTAGTTTTACAATGATGGAAGTCGTCGAGTTTGTTAGTACCACTACATTTCTACCTTTTTTGTAAAGGTATACAAATAATAAAGTCAATAATTTTAGCATGCAATAACAAATTAAGGCAATCATAACATCATAATAATTTATATCAATGTGTGTCAAACATTACTATACATATTATTTATTACGAATATCAAGATATTTGTTACATACATTATGAATTTATTATTTTATTTGTCAAAGCCTTTAAATGTCCTAAATATTCATATACAATGTCAGATTAAAATATTACTATTGTCATTAATACTAAAAATAAAACAATAAATTAAAAGAGAAAATTTAATAAATTAGTTCAGTGATTTGTCATTTAGAAATTCTTCGACTGAGTAATAGGCTTTGCTAGCAAGTAATGCAATAAGACGATTTTTTAAATTTTTAATTGGCAAGCTTTTAAGACCATCAGGAATTTTATTAAAGATTTTGTGAGCCATTCCAAAGAAGCTATAACTAATGTGCTTCTTTTTGAATTGTGATGCACATATCTTACTCGCATTACGGTGACTCCTACTTGGATATCTTTCTGCAAATGTACTAAAAAGGTGGTCATTATTCATGGCAAACACTGCCACTACATAAATGTATTATATATCGATGGCAGAGTCAGTATTTTTAATTGCAGGAAATATGGTTTACAGCTGTCAGTTGGCTTGAGATTAGTAATCGCCCTCATACATCTTTTTTGATATTTAAATACTAGTCTCTTACCAACCGAATTTCCCCAAAATATGATTCCGTACCGCATTATGGATTCGACGTATCCACGGTAGGCGATCAATATAGTCTCTCGATTTGTGACTCTGGAGAGTTTATAGAGAGCTTAAACAGAGCTATTAACTCTTTTGCATAGATTCTCAGTGTGTAGTTTCCAATTAGTTTGGTAATCTATGTGCAGTAAAAATTTTGTAGTTTGGACGGACTCTATTTCTTCCCCATTGCACACTAAAGTCACTGAGGGCATTTCAGTCATTTGTCGAAAATGCACTATTTTGGTTTTTTTACTGTTTAGACACAGATTATTTTTGAGCAACCAGTTATTGAGATTTTCCATAACACTATTAATTTTGTTTTCGTAAGTTAAGTTATTATTACATTTTATCAATGGAGAAGGCCTGTGTCACAGCAAAGACATAACAGGGCTGGTGATGGTGATGAACGTTTCTATATACATCTGTTATGAGTGGTGCCTTTGTGATTATGATATTTTTTTGCATTTGTGATTATTTATTGACCATCCGACTTCAGCATAAGTAGCTACAATAAACTCATTCGGTCATCGTGCTATAAACCTTGAAGTAGGTACTTAACATGATTGAAGTGATTAATGTCGTCGTTTACCACACCCAAGGATATGTGTAGAGCTTGGGCAACAAGCAAAGTTAAAGGAAGAAATGTCTAGTCCACAATGTGGCTCAAAGTTTGAGTCATGCTCAAGTACTTATTGTCAAAATTGACGTTTTTCCATACAAATTCTGACAGGTATTGTCCATTTAACTTTGTAAGGATTGCTCAGAATTTGCGTTTCTGTATTCAGGAGTAAGTAAGTACCATACAAAATCATGTTCACGAAGTTACTTTTACGAATACATAGGCGGAAATGTTGTAGGTGTAAAGGAAATTATGTAAATATACTTTAAGTTTACGATGAAAAAAGTACAGATCTTTTTTAATCGGATTGTGGCTAATGTTGTGAAGGGGCCCCGTAAACCGACACTTGGGTCATAAGTCCCAATAGCTCCTCCTGACTTACCTCTCTGCTACACTATGGAGCCGGCACGCACACGGAGAATCCATGGAATGCTAAGAGTTAGCGTCTTATAGGCATCGCAAGGAATATGAATCCCTTCAAGGAATATGTGCATTGGGTTGAGCAACGCCAATCCAAATTGATTTATTAATTTTATTTGCCGCCGTGTGGTGACGGCAGTGCAGATTACAATTGACACCATTCTTTATCGCTCCCACGGGGGTCGTACAGGGTGACTAATGGCTACAGATATAAAGGAATGGGCAGCAGCGTACCTTCTTTTTTGTTAGAGTGGAATAAAAAAACCTTTACGCATCATACCAGCCGCTAGATATTCGACTGGCGTGTGTGGGAAGCGCCGGCAATACCCACTAAACCACTCCGGTGTCCCTCCAAGCCCTTCAGGCGGCGAGAGTCTGGGAGGGATCTGCCTCGCGGCAATTCACCAGTCTCAAAGGCAGCAGCGTACCTAGCAATTGCTGTGCCTCACTCACTCCCTTTTATATGGGTATTCAATATACCTCTGTCTACCCCTTCGGGGTCTAAACGGCCGTGATTAATATATAGATTTATCTTTTAGGTGCACTTCACTTAAATCAATTTAACATCCATTATTCAATTTATCTGTTTGAATTACGACAATCACTTCAGTACCTACAAGCAACTAGCAATCAACTAGTAACAAGACTGCATGGAATCCCAAACGGTCATACTTCAGCGCCGCGGCGCATCTTAGGCATCTGCGCAAGCGCAATCTGTCATTTCATTGTACGGACATTACTTTAATCACAAGCCGTACAAGGTATCTATCTTCGTTCGTGTGCTACTATACGAGGAATAAATGTCAGTGTCAGCGCCATATGTGCCTACATATCTATCTAGAGATAAATACGCTGCGCGTCACGGGTATCTTTTTTTTATTTACGTCAATATGCCGGGGAATAAATCAGTAAATTCACATCTTAGTCAGTCTTTCGTAATTCCCACAACGTCATTATACAGTACAGTTAAGTTGTGAAAATGTTTATTGTTTTATACATGCCCTCCTGTAGTGACGGCAGAGCGGAATACAATTGCCACTCCCGATCTCTGCCACGGGTGTCGTACAAGGTGACTGATGGTTAACTATAAGGAATGCTAAGGACAGTTAGCTATAAGGAATGGGCAACAGCGGTCTTCTGATATCATCCAGCTAGCACACCTACTGCTATTTACGTGCCCGATAGATGGCAATAAATGACTCGCCCCCTATAATAGTAGGACTTTAGCATGGCTTGAGTTAATGCACATCCGCCTGTCCCTTCGGGAATAAATAGGCGTGAATTATTATGTATGTATGTATGTTTTATTGTAACGAAGGTTTACTTTCGGTAACTTGATTCAAGAACGAATATGTCGTACCGTTTAATAGGCGTCACCAAATATCTGCACGTATGCAGGCTTGGTGCGTCCGAGTGGGCCGCTCTCGTGTCACTTTCTCTCGAAGATAAACAACTGTGTATTGAGGCGAGCAGGAGCTAAATCCGTCGAGCGATTGAACCGCAAGTGTTCCGTTGTTACATCAGCGCATCTTGGCCAGTATTGCTCAGCCAATGTGAAGGCCGGAGCAGACGTTCACGGCCTTATTCATTTTTTATTCGAAAATGAAATCGATTTAGATATTGACCACAGCAATACCGCCGCGCTTATATTCGAAGAACGCAGTATGTACGATTTTTAGCGGAATTGAGTTAATACATATTTTAAATCAGGAAAACCAGCTCTATAACTCACTGTGGTCGCCCGTGGCTTCGGATGCGTTAATATCGGTAACAAACCTTCCACGATAAATGGACTATCCAACACAAAAACAATTTTTCAATTTAAGTCAGTAGTTCCTGAGATTTGCGCGTTTAACCATAAAAAACAAACGCTACAGCTTTATAATATTAGTATAGATTTTAAATGAGGAAAACGAGCTCTTTAACTAATGCGTTTTTCATAAGCGCGGCAGAATAGTTCCTACTTATGGAGTAGGAACTATTCTGAAACCATACCAAGAATTTTTTTTCGTTATTACGCTACGACACGAGCTCACTGTACAATTCGCTGTTTCCCACGATTAACATAAACTAAATTATTATTATCAAGCTAAAGCACACGCAGCCAAATAACGGAATATAAGTTCGTTTAAAGCGCGTGATTGAACCGAGCGTTGGCATACAAATCAGTTTAAAAAGATATTAACATACAGGCAATGTCCTTATTAACGTGTTTTGTCAGGATTCGCTTTTTACAATAGTGGGAGCTAATTCAACTATGCCTATCGCTTAGGGGATACATATGTGCGCTTTATACATACATAAATCACGCCTATATCCCCGAAGGGGTAGGCAGAGGTGAACTAGCCCACGTTTTCCTAGCCCATGTTTTGTTTCCACGTTTCGCCAGTTATGTTAGGTCCCATGTAATAGGTGGTGAGCCTATTGCCATTTATCGGGCACAAAAGTCGCAGTAGGTACATTGCTAGGTGGTATAAGAGGAACGCTGCTGTCCATTCCTCATCGCTGATTTATCCTTAGTCGCTTTGTACGACACCCACGGGAGAGATTTGGGGTGGTGGCAATTGTATTCTACTCTGTGCGATTTATGTATGTATAAAAGGTGTGATTTATGCAATGATTTCATAGTTTTATTTGGCGCCCATTTGCAATTATCAAGGTTAAAAATGATCGTCCATAAGATATCTCTATTCAGAATCAGACGACAGTATTAGATTCCAATATCAACGCTACCACAGATTGACAGTTCTTTGTTCTAAGCGTGCCGCTGGCTATCTATCTATTTCACTTGTGTTGTCCCAGTTTTGTTGAACAAAGGTTTATTTCTGAAGCGTATAAGTCTAAACGGAGACGGGACGTACCTACTTCAAATTGCCAACACTGTTTTCCAAGTGAAAATACATAATTATTTTAAGCCCTCAACAGCTATAATCATGTTCAAAGATTATATCGGGAAGTGATCGGATTAAGATTTTAGACGCGGAGATCAATTCATTTTACAAATAATTAGAAATTGATTTTTAATAAACTATGTTAAAAGTAATTTTAGAGTATATTAAATACTCTTGGAACTATCGTAGAATTAATGCTGTATTCATCTGTAAAGGTATAACTTGGTGTAACTTTTACTGCCGCACTCAGAGACGTCAAATAGCGTTAATGAGTACTTAACGTCAAAAAAGGACAATTCAAAACTAGTCGCTATTCTTGCCGGGTCTATGGTCTAGATTTGAATGAAATATTTTGACATTAAATACTCATTAAAGTTAATTGACGTCTCTGAGTGCGGCACTTAGATTACTATTTTGTGGGACTAACTGCCGCACTCAGAGACGTCAAATAAGGCTAATGAGAACTTAATGTCAAAAAATGACAATTCAAAACTAGTCGCTATACTTGCTAGATATATGGTTTAGATTTAAATGAAAATTTTTGACATAAAGTATTCATTAAAGTTAATTGACGTCTCTGAGTGCGGCAGTTAGTAATTATTTTTACTATCTGTACCGATAATTTCGTTGGTGTATAATTATTAAACAAATAAATAAATTAGTACTTATATTTCACTGTGAGACTAAAATACTTTTGCTACTATGTAGGCAGCTTGATGAGTAGCCACTGTAATAGGTAGGTACCGTAATTATTTGAGTCAATTTTGTAAATTGACTGGGAAAGTTAAGAGTTGTGCATGGGAATACCACAAGGAAAGAGATTCAGATTTCTTTTAAATTGTAGTCTAAATGAGCATGTGACTCATTTTAAGGGTTAAGCGTTCGCCGTGGAGCGTCATCATCTGACAATTCAAGTCAACAACTCTTTACTCTAGATGACCACTTGGATATTGTGGGCTTGAGTGGATGGTGAAGATCCAACGTGCCCCTGGCTGTAGTAAGTTAATTAATACAGTAGTGACTGTATAATATGACATTAAAATCTGTAGCAGATGTTGCCATTTTAATCATAATTATTATGCATTATAAATAATTTCTAATAAATTAAATAGCTTGTCCGGTTTTTTGAGTATTTTATTTTATGTAGTACTTCGTTTATTTGCTCTGTAAACATTTTTACCCAAAATAATATATACTTATTCTAAAACAACAATAAATATAAATTCTAAATGCATAGGATAGTGCAAAAAAACCTAGATACATAAATATATTCTATTCCATCCCATTCAGTTGAAAATAATAACGATGAACAAATGTCGATTATTAATTATTATACAATGGTATTATTCTATTGATGATACTAATTAAAACATTGTGTAACTCTCCAACGTATTCTTTTGTTTCCAAGGTGGCATCAGCGATGCATTTACTCACTGTACTCGTAAGAATGAAACAATGAAGCATAAGAATCCATAATTGTCTAAAAGTTAATTTTTGATCATTAAATAAAACGTATTTTATCCGCTCAAAAGTAAAAAACAAAGCGATATTGGAAAGGGCATAAAAACAACGTGTTTTTAATGTATCTGTGTACAAAATACGTAATCGGATGAATAAACTGCATCTGCTTACATAGAGATTGAAATAATGGCATTAAGAAATATTAGGACTGTGGGGCGTAGGCGCACTACCTATGTGTAAAGTGCAGGAAAACCGTGCACAATATTTATTTAATATGCGAAACAATATGTATTCAAAGATTATTTTGCTAGCGTGGTTTATTTTACGTTCATAATTTGTGCGAATAGATTTGGTGCAAGGACGCAGTCGTACACTACAGCCGCCGTCACCGGCAAGTCAAACAAAAAGTGAAAACAATAGATTGCTTTGGCACCTGCCGATGCTGTTGGAATTTCGGAGCGATTCGATCACGGCCAATAATTTTTACAGTTATAAAATGTATTTTTTTTTTCATTCTTCTACCTACCCTGCTCAGAAAACGTGTAATTACATTGGAATATGGCGCAAAACGAATATCCTCATTTTTACAGTTTCCAAATCGTCTATCTATATCTAGGTCAAAAGTCGTGTAACTACAATATAGCGCAAAACGAAGAAAAGAAACAGTAAGACCCTCCGTTGTTTTGGACAAAACTACAATGAAACTGCCAACTCGATTCTGGTTTAAAAAAAGTTTCTTCAATATAGCAAACATTCGAAGCTTGAAACACGCTGAGCTATGTACGGTCAATATAGAACGTCAGGTTACCACAATACTATGACAAAATTTCTCAATCGATTTTGCGCTTCACGACCAACAAGTTAAGGGTAACATTTCATTGGAGATATTTGACAGTTTTGTATAGTCTGACGTGTTATTTGTTAACGGCAGGGCATTGATAAGTACCCACGCCGAACACTCCATATAAAATATCAATCTAGCATAGCCGGATATTCCCGTTTGCAATTCGACGGAAACAAATGCCGACCTTTTCCTCGTTTTATACAATTTGCCGCAGTGAAACAGAACTTGAATTGTATTTCTGCGGAAAAGACTAAACACAGCGCAGGGACAATCAAAGAAACCAGTTTTGACAGCTGTCACCTTGCAACTGTGGGAGCCATCAAAGAAAATCAATCAACTACTGTAAATAGTATTAAAATAAACTTTCCGTGTGGTGACGGAAGAAATACAATCGTCAACACCCCATATATATGTAGTGGTAAGCCTACAAAACTATTTTTCTTTGCACTAAAATCGCTAATTCCTAATTCATGTATCAAGTTTATTCGTGTAGTAATAAAGTTTCTAAATGTGAATTATTCATGAATTAATTGGTCGCAATAAGAGTAGTAAAAGTAATGCTCTCATTCAATTTGTGTGAAACTTTTATTACAACAACCGAGCTTTATAAACAAAGTATAGAAACCAATTATACATATATGTGAAGCTTAGCATGCAAATGTCCATTGCTATAATATTAATTAAGGTCATGAACTATTATCACTCTACTAATGTATGTGTACGAAATAATAAAGTTATAAAATTAATATTTATTATGTTTTCTTTTATAGGCGCTTTTATACATTTTACGACATCCATTTAACGCCCTCAACACTCGCATATTTGGCAGGATTCAGAGAGTGGCAGTCGCTTTTAGAGGAACATGGCAAATATTGGAATCAGTAATTACACATTCTCTAGAGTGGTACACCCATCTAGTATTGTTGAAGTATGTATAGTCAACGACGCGCCAGGTTTATTACAAACTTAAATTACTCCAAACAGTTTTGATGTTAAACGTAAAGTGTCAAACAGATTGAGAAATATTGATACATTGGTAGTGCAAGTGGATAAACTAAACAATGAAAAAAATAATACAACTCACTCCAATGAAAAGTCAGTTCTGCGACTAAACACTTGAAAAGGTTTAAATTTATGGAGTCAAAGAGTTCTGTCATGTCAATCAAGAGCCAAACCTCCATTAAGATTTACTTAATGGCTTTTTAATGACGCAGACTACGATTCCTCTTATCGATTACTTTATAGATGAAATATGCGACAATAATGCTCTCTTATATTTGATGAGCATTTACAAGGATTTGTACGAAAAATAATAAATAAAATCAGATAGAATATAGCTCTCTTAACTTACACAGAACGTACAGTAATATTGAATCTGCGTTTTTTTATTAAGCAGTATTAGTTGCTAAAACTTAAATGAAACAATATGTATTTATATTTCTGTGATAATAACAACACGAGGGCATATAATACTTATTTCATAACTATGAAACTATTGTCTAATAAATTTCAAACCTTGAGTACTTAAGTGATAGATAACGTTTACTAATGTCACAGGACGGCATATTATTATTAAGAGCGATTCTACGTTTTCAACATGTTAAAGACAACTTAAACGATAACATATCGTAAGATATCAATAACTACAACGATACTGACAGGATAGGTAATTAGATGTAACTTGAACATAAATTAAAACTCATGCCCAATTAATGGCTAGACGCTGATATTGAACATTATGTACGCAATGCCGGTGACTTGGAAAGAATTAACCTTATTGACCATGCTTCCCACGCATACAGTACAAGGTAATGGCTAAACAACCTTAGAGGTATGATCTTTATTTAAATTACGTGCATAAGTGACATAATAAGATGAAGTCATACTCCTCAACGTTTCTGTTTTGAAATTACGCCAACCGATTTCATGCGAAAATTGAAAAATTTCACAATGCACACAGCGATATCGTCGATTCGAAGTTGCGTCACATTAAAAATGCAAAGTTGTAGTAATTACCGGCAACAAATCAATTTTGTAGGTACTGCATACGTCGGCTGAGTGAGAAATCAACGCGCCTCTAATACACTCATCAACTTTATCTGAGGATATTTTATTGACTTTACTTAATGTTGTATCGGTGATCATTCTAAAAATACTGACGATTTCTATACAATGTATTTAATGTTATGACGAATGACCATAAAATTAAGTCATTGGAAAAACTGCAAAGAATATATCAGTTTTATAAGAATGGAGGCTGATAGAACCTGAAGTAGGTGTAGTACATAAAACATCCTTAGGCTCAAGTTAACCAACACCTAAAACAAGCGATTGAACGATAACCGCCAGTTTTGTACAGTTCTTCCGGATACGATAAAATGTCAAAATCCGACGGTTAATCATAATCGCCTGTTTAAGTGTTGGTGAACTCCAGCCTTGGACATTGTTGATGAGTGTAGAAAATAATGGTAAAAATACAAATCACGCTGCGTTGCGGTTTAATAATATAATTACGCCGACTGGTACTACGCTGGTGCCGTTATCTATTCGCTTTCTTTTCTGCCGGCTGCCGGTGCGCGCGCGCATGGGAGAAACTCGAGCTCAATGCGTACGCGACTCAGGCGAGCAACCAGCTAATAGCGGAACATGACACAATTGACATGGCAGTACTTTCATGGCATGGTTGTCCAAAAGATAATGCAATTACACACGGAGGGCTTATCAGATAATGATAGAGTGTTTCAATATAGGGTATTGTGAGCAATAAGCATTTGTTGCGTCAAGCATTTAACTTTTGACGTAATAAAATAGGACCATATACATTTATCCGTTCCAAAGGAGCTTGATAGGGCAGTGACTTAGCACACTCGGACTGCGATTGTGCAAACCAACTAATGTTGGATAAGACCGGTAATTAGATGGGTGAGGAAAAATATTTTACCACGGTTCTTCCGTGCTTCTGAAGGGACGTTAAGCCGTTGCTCCCGCCTGCAACTGCAGTTGTTAATACCCACCATTTCGCACTGGGCCAGCGTGGTGGGTTATGGCCCATTATCTCTATCTTCCATCTATAGGGAAGGCCTGTGCCCAAGCAGTGGGGACTTTAAAAGAGCTGGTGACGACAATAAATAGTCATGACTCGGAAAAGGATGTAAAGAGCTATTTTTGTGGTATTAAATCATTGTTATTTATATTAAATACAAACAATCAATAAATTTACAAGGGCCCCTGAGTGTTTACGTTTTGCTAAAATTGTGTTCACTCACGTTGAAAGAGGTCACGGGTACGTACTTACAAAACAACGAACAGTCAGTTCCCGCGTTGTAAAATGAATTACAAACATTAGAACTAAAGCTTCTTCCACGTGTTACTGGGTAAAGTAAATAAATTATGCTATATATAATATAAGAACTCAACCAAAACAATGTTGTGGGTGATCTAAGTTAGACTATGATAGTCACAAATTTTAAGTAAACAAACAAGACAGAACATTGTGTCACCCGGTGACAGAGTCAGGCCGAGATATGCTTAAATATTTTTGTTGAAGGTGACTATTTTCATTGCCGCAGTCCACGGCGCATATTACTATGTAGTACTGTGCCTATTTCCAAGTTCCAACACGGAACAATAAAATAAGCGGAGCCGCAACGCACTCACGATAACATTGTCGAAGCACCGGGCACAACGGCAAGCACATTGTCTAAGAGAATACGCTACGGATTCATGGGAACTTTTAACAGTCTCATATCCACAAGACGTACTTGACATTCTTTGCGGCGGTTTAGTCTACATAATCAATGGACCGGTGCGGTGCCTCGCTCCGCAAGTCTCTGTAGACAAACGAGCGCGTCGAGCGAGGACAATAAGGCTTATGGGTATTCAAATTATTGAATCCGAAGCAGGAAGTAAGCCGGCGAGTGCTCTTAGAGCGGTTATGCACTACGTCGGATCTGAATCCAATCCGAATCCGTGAAAATATGGTTCGTAGTAGCCGTAGACCTATTTCTATGGTACCTTACGCACTAGATCCGATCTCTGTCATCCGATTTCATTGCGTCAAATCAAGTATTCCAAAAGATGGCAGGAGCCATCTTTTATCTCCTCTGATCTCCGTTACAAATCCAAGCAAGTCAGGAGACTTGCTTGGATTTGTAACGGAGATCAGAGTCTAGTGCGTAAGCAACATCCGAATACGGTCCGAGTTTTCTAGATCACAGATCGGATTCGGATCGAACGTAGGGCGTAACCGCTCTAACCGCGCTAAGGCTTGGCGTATTCAAATTATTGAATCCGAAGCAGGAAGTAAGCGGGCGAGTGCTCTTAGGAGCTGGCACGTCCTGCGGCGAGGTCGCGTAGCAGTGGCGCAACAGCGCGCAAAAACTGCTGCAGTAGGCAGCGGCTCGCGAGACGCATTGTGCCACTCTCACGACCGGATGCTTGGGGCGACCTTCGACCGTCTTGGGAGTTTAAACTAGTTCCGACTTCCACAATGGGCATTATTCAAAGCAGAGCCCTGCGGGGAATTACCGTAAATGCACACTAGCTTAATTATCATCATTACCAGCCCTATAATATCCCCATTGCTGGCGCACAGGCCTTCAAATCGATATCGGTTAGGGATTTGTATGTTTTTAGTTTAGAAATCCCTTTGTGGCGATACTTTGCGAAAGTCGACAATTCCCCAGAGCACTGGGAAATTTGTGGCATAAGCCAGCTATGGATGGAATACTAAAGGTAGAATGGGTAAAAACTCACCATGCTAGGACAATGCGTATTAGTGGGTATTAAGACGTACTGCAGATGCAGCCCGGAAGCACGGATGAATCCGAGATACCTAATACATTTCTCGTCACTTTTGCAATGAAGGCCTTACTGTTTAGTTTACGCAATCACACACAGGGCAAGCGCGCTGAGCCACTGCGCTATCGAATTGAGCACACTAGCTTACCGTAACGATTCTGGAACATAACGTTGGGTCGGGTAACGCCAACAATGTATCAGGTCTAAATAGCGGTGGTTTGGTTTCTCACAACGTGCAGCATGTTCAACATCAGAACACGAAACGTGACGTGAATGTTAACAATCCACTTGAAAAATATTTAAAGTGGCACTAATAATAAATCAATACCCAGCTGATTAATGCTATTTTACGTTCGTTCATAGGTACAGATGAAAACTGGTCAAGCTTAACATATGTTACGTTGTGAATTGACCCTTACTGCAAATGAAAGAAAAGCCAACTTTTAATATTGCGTCAACAACACTATCCGTCAAAAAATAACATTAGGGCACAAACACACTTTAATCTCAAGTCGTAGATAACGAGTAACTCTTGCTTGCATTTATATAAATCGCGCAGCATCGCTTTTTGAACCTAAAGTATATACATACAAGAGTGGTTGGTTGCACTTGCCAATACGGGGTTTTTGCACCCATTCCACGTGAATTCTGCATATAGAATGGTATGTACGCTCTAGCATTTTCGTCCAGCACTGGACCGGCGCCAACATTCGTGTACTTTATTTATCCACCTTTTTCTCTGACATTGGTTATGACACCGTTTCAAGGGTAAACAAATTGTCGCGAAATTGGTTATTGCCAATAAATTGTCGGAGACTCGGAGCTCATTAAACGTCATTCGTCCAATAGACGTTTTATTAGTTCGCACGCAATACTCTCCCAAATGCGACGATCGGGGGGCCTTCGCGGATCATTCAGCTTGTTAATATTATTAAATTCTATACAATGTTAAACAATTGGTCGATTTAAACAATTAAAGACTGAAATCGCGGCAAACAATATTGCGTGTGATATAAAATACAATCAAGTATATGCTTTGTAAGTAGATAATTTACAGACACAACCGTAAGACAATTTGGACAATTAAGACGAATGTTATCATGATAAGCGGGCCATTTGTAAGGTCATCAAAATTAAGTCCGACTGAAACTGAACACTCGGTACAATTTGAGTAGGTACTACTATATGTAACATGTACCTACAATGTCACTACGATTGGTGAAAATTTTTATTCTTATAGCCTTATGTGTATTTTCAATACGCACAATGCTTTAGAATTCGTATTAGAAACCAAAATAATTACTTTTATACAATGAAAAGTCGTGCCGCACCGTGCATTCCGTTAAGCTTGGTATTTGTAAAAATACCTGCTTTGGTTGTTAGAAATGTATTACATTGCGAGTTTAGCCGTTGGCTTAAAACGTGAAGTTGTATAGGTAATAACGTAATGTCCTGTAAGGCCTAGCACGGGACGTGGACAAAATCCCTCTCCACCACTTAACAGTGTTTTGTCTCGGGATTTAGTGGGAGTTAGAGCGAGAGACCCCAAATCTCACCCGTGGGCATCGTACAAGGCGTCTAAGGATAAATCAGTGATGAGGAGTGGGCAGCAGCGTTCCTCTTATACCACCTTGCAATTTACTGCGACTTTTGTGCCCGATAAACGGCAATCTGCTCGCCACCTATTACATGGGACCTAACAATAAAAATTAGCGAAACGTGGGTGCACCGAATGCCCGATTTGCGGAGGACACGGGTTCGAATTTTGCATCAAGTCTTGATTCAAGACAATTATTTTACGAAAATTCTCTGTACTAATTTTTGTGTATTTTATGGTCGAATAAAAATATTTTATAATAATTGAATAAGGGCGTACCATAGTGCCAGTCAAATGGCTGTTGGTACATTACGGAAGTCCGCAACAAGCATTCATCCGTTTCACTTCCGAGTTCCGAGACACGATAGCAGTTATTAGAGAGGAAGTTTGACGTTAACACGGAAAAAATATATTTAGTTTCTAGGGATCCTATTTCTATCGAAATTTTATATGGTCACCTGATGCGGTGTGCCGGCCTCTTTAGAACGAGAGAAACTTTCAAATCGTAAATTTGGCTATGGTATACATCCATTTTCACTAATTAAATGTAGTTAAGTAATTGATATTACCCTTCATTTAGGCCGATGTCACACCCCTAACTCCCCAGGGGTGCCGTACAAGGCTACAGCCCGGCGAACTGTCAAAAATGCATTGTTTTTTTTTTAAAGTTCAAAACGATAAATGGCTTTATCATATCGTGTTTCGGTGGTCATGCTACCCGGGCAGGAATGGGCAGCAGCATTTTTGGTGAACTACGTGCAAGGCGAGGAACAATAGGGCTGCCCCCTAGACTTTGTCAAGTAGTTATTGGCGAAATGTGGAAGTTAACTCTCCTGCCTACCCATTTGAGTAACAACATGCGTGAAAATAGTACGTATTCAGTAGTACGTCATTGGTGAATTCTTTTATTAGGAGGTCAATAAAATACCTAATCAAAATTTATTGGTCTACGTTCGACATCTCTATTATTGTTTAAATATAATTCGGTATTTTTAAGATTTATTCTTGGAAGAAAGCGCTTTGAGGCTCTTTTATATTCAAGAAGCGAATGTAAGGCATTATGGGTTTCGCATTCGAAAAGAGCGCACTACCGGGAAGTACCTTTACCTTATAGAAAACTGTGGCCTGTTAACACTAATACGTAATGTTTTGTATCCCATTTTTGTCCGACCATTTTAATTTGATGCAATAATAGTTAGTTATACATATATATCGCATCCTGAGATAAAAGTCACATCTCGAAATAATACAAAACCAAGGTGTTGTCATTATTAGAATCTGAAGATACCTGTGTAAACTGTGGTAATAGAGTCTTATGAGTTATATGAGCAATGAGACAATATTTATATTGGGTAAGGTAACTAGGATAAACAATAATATGTCAACAAAGATGTTTTGATTAGTATAAAGAAATATACAAATTTATAAAAAGGAAACATAAGTTGTTAGCAATATTTAAACAAAAACCGTTATCAATAAAATATAGAGAGTCAAAATTTAAGAATAGTTCAAACATTTCTGTCCGTTTACGAAAAAAGCTGCAATATTTAAATGCGCGTAAAAAGAAGACCCTTCGTCTTATTATTGAAATAAGTAGTCATAACAGCAGCTTGTAAATAGCATCTTTCTTATTTGGTACACGACGTAGTACCATTAGGGAGCTACGTCGCGTGGAACCGGGTTGTTTTCAATGTTTATTATTACACCTAGGCAAGTATTATATCAAGATCACGGTTGTCCAATAGGTGTCAATTGCGACAGCGCGTTTGTCGGCGAGCAGCGACCAGAGTAATGGCAGAAACACATTTTTAAAACACGACGCGACCCGATGTAACGCGACGCGTGTTGAGTCGAATCAAATGTAGTGGTTTTCTATGACCAAAAACAAGCTATGAACATCCGACGCGACGCCGGCAGGATTGTTCAGTGTCTATGTCGTGGCCAATTGGTAGAATTGATCACTTCATGATATGGCCGACCATTTCATGAAATGGTTGCATTTCATGAAGTGGCCAGCAAAAACGGACCATATCGTTGAAACGTCAACGTTTGATGATATGTCCATCCACGTGTCCACGGCCATATCATTAATGTAGTTAATGTTTAGTATTTTTACGTTGACCTCGTTTTTTGAGTGACTTAAAACGTAAAATTCTACAAATTTGATGTCGTAACGACATTTCACTTCACTTTTATCTTCCATTACAACATTACTAATAGTTTGTTTAATAGGATAATTGTCCGCCGCCATGATCATCACAAAAACAAATCGAAATAAGCGCCTCTAACGGTGGTTAATGCAACTATTTTACGATATGATTAATAATGTTTGGCCATATCATGAAATAGCCATGCGTTTAGCTGTTCATATCGTTAAACGTTGTTTATTCATTGATCTGGCCAGACCATTATCATGATATGGTCAGTTTTAGTTGGCCATTTCATGAAATGGTCGGCCACATCATGAAGTGATCAATTCTACGATTTGTCCACGATATCCACACGTCGAGTCGCGTCGCGTTTCAATAATGTGTCGGGGTCATAATCGTCGACTGGCAACCCGGACGCGCCAATAGCATCGATTGACTTTGACCATGCGCCGCGATAGCCGTTCACTTTGCCGCAATGAATATTCACCATCACCGAGAAATAGACGTAATTGTACCACTTTTTATGCTTTGAAAGGCTTCATTACGCGCGTGGTCGGGTGCAGAAATGTGCATTATTGCTAGCTACATGGATAAATGACATATAATTGTAGATACATACCTACAATTACATTAATAAATAACGCATCTTTATGCAGGCAGGGGCCTCACCACCAACTCTAAACGCGACTCAATTACCATTGTTAAAGTGAGAGAAAGCTATACGCCGAGTAGAGCGGCGTCCCGTTTTGTCAACCGCGTTTGGATCGCACTAATACTTCATGGTACGGCCACAGGGATGTGTTTAACATCCGTATTTCGCCAGCTATGTCAGGCTCTTAATCAAAGGGGAGAGAATGCCAAGTGCGAATTGATGGGTAAAACGACTGCAGATTTGCAGATGCAGCCGGGACCTACCAGCTAAATGTGCCTTTTGAATCATCCAGGATCTCGAGATAATATATTTCTGGTATTGGTCACCCATCCATTAGAAGCTTAGCGAACATTGCTTAGTTTACGCAATCGCAGGCCAAGTGCTCCTCAACGTCACACCCAGTGACTCCCAGTATTTCCATCACAGAACGTCCATCCAGGTGTTGCCATTTAGTTCCCGTTACATTGTGACTCATTCACTCATTCCTAGTCGCCATGCCGCAAAGCAAAATAATATCCACTAACTTATAATATCGTGCCGAACGAGAAATAAATGCCGCTTTCAAAAAATAAGGATTGATAACATATCCATCAATCAAGTAAATTGCATCCGTAATATTTTAAAGATACATGCGTAACACGAAGATAAACAGAATAACTAATGTGTTAATAAACAAAACACTTCTTAGGTTAAAAAAGGAATAGAGAAGAAGAATCTCTCATGCTTGTGGCGTTTTGATACTTAGCGGTGTTATTACAAAAAAGTGTTTAGGACGTGTTTTGGTTAAGAAGTGTTTATATCTGATGTCACTCTTTTATCAATATATTGTGACAGTGACAGAATCTGATTTAAACACTTCTTAACCAAAAAAAAACACGACACTAATAACACGGAAAATGTTTTAAATCTAAATTACTCTTCCTTCCGCAAGAAAGCCACTTTGTTATCAATGACAAAATCAGAGCGTATACGCAGCGCCCGCGGCGATATCTTCCCTTCAGTGAATCAAACGAATCATTTGATTTGATCGTAATATAAATTGTTATTTCGACTCCGACTTTATATCGCTCATTTAATACAGGACAGACGCAACTCAGAAAACACTTCGAAACACTGTGCATTCAAATTCTATATCATTAAGATTTATTTTTGAAAGAAAAGAGTTTTTGATTTGTGTCTCTTTCAGATATCTATGCGTATTGGTGTATGGGTCGGTTTTCTCAATCACATGGCTATTTTAGTGGCAGCCCGGTCGAGATCGACCTAATTCAAGTATCAGACGACGGGCCACGGCCAGTTGCGTCAGCCAGCTGTAAGGCTGCCCATCCAATGTTTACTGAACCAAAATGGAAGATCAGAGAAGGAAACAATGCTGTTAAATATTATAAATCACCAACCATTAGTAAGATAACAGAAACCAACAATTTGCCGCTAAAGCATCACACAAAAATTACTCACTTAAAAACGATTTGTAAAGAGACTGTTAATACATACCTACAGTTTTACATCAATATGTGTTGTAATCAATGTATGTCATAATATTCAGAAGTTTAGTTATTCGTTTAGTCACTGAAACAGTATTACGATGATGTAAAGGAAAACATTGTACGCAGAGAATGTTACACATTAGCGGGGATAAGCTATTCTGACTTAATTAGTACTTTACTCATGTGAGTAATTAGCAAATAGGAAACTACGACTTTATAAATTAAAACGACAATGTAACCCATATTCATATTTCAAATGGCTACAAAGAAACTGTGTTGCAGAATTTCGTGATAAAACTTAAAATATTGCTACAATTATTGATGGCCGCTAAAAATTAAATATATATTACCAACTGTAACAGCTGTAGGTTATAATTATCTTAAATCACGACAGTTTCAGACTTGTTGGCACTATTAGTTAATAGTACAATGACATGAATGTTATCTATATTGTACCCACTAGTAAATAAACGTGAACTTAATGAAGGTTCGTACACAGATACTTAGGTATAGACTGTGAGCATGTGAGTCCTGCAAATTTCAATTAAGGCTATTGCCAACAAGGGCAGAGGGCGAAGTGAAAATAGATCAATGACCCTAATCTTTTTTAATATTGTTCTAGATTGAGATACCTCGAACCTCGAACTGTATCAAATAATGACAATTCGTTGATGATGGTTCATCAAGGTAAGAGAGAGAAAAGAATCTTGGTTTCCCTTAAAGGAAAGACATCTATCTAATATCTGTATTACTTTCGAATTAAAACAACTTGACAGATTTAACTCGCGTATATTTTGGTGCTTGACAACCACCTATTTCCATAACCACGGCCGCTGTAAATTGATTGTAACGTCGGTCGAGATAGTAAAAAATTATGCCAAACGGGAGGTAAATCCGTAAAAGTTGTTTTATTTCAAATGTGTAGTGCTCTCGAAAATGTAAGAGAAATGTGCGCTTGAAGATGCATCAAGGAAAAGTTATGCTTAATCAATTCAAATTTAAACAAGAATAATATAAATAAAATCACAAAAAAGGATCTTTTGTTTGTTCTCTGGTGTCTCGGTTAATCGGGTGTCATTCCATAATATAGGGCCATAATTTAGTCTGCAAATAAAAGAATCAACCATGCGTAGACCATCCTTCGAATAATTTAAATTTCAATCAATTCATGGATGTAACGGATTTCCAATATCCGATATCCTTAACGGATGTCTACGAGCATTATTATTTTAGATCTACGATATCAGTGAAATTCTTTGAGGCATAGAGGGATTTGATTGGACTAGATTCCTGTTCCCCAGCTTTATAATGTCCCCACTGCTGGGGTAGAAAGCTTTTTCTGTGGATGTAAGAATATACGGTGAACGGGGCCATAACTCACCATGCGGATTAATGTCTGCAGAAGCAGCCGGGACGTACTTAAACGTGCTTTCTGAAGACACGGGCCCTAAAACTGCATCATTTCATCGCTAGAAAAGTCATTAGGAATGCTTCTGTCGATTCCTCGTATCTATATCGTAGGCATAGTATCGAATTCTGCATTCGTGCAACAAGATAAGCCACTTTCTGGCCGATGGTTGGTCCTGATATGGTCCCAACCTTCGACTTTCCTGGAGAGTCTTTGCTACGAGGGCAGGTCAATAAGTCCGTGACTTTTTGAATCTTTTGAACCTCGACAAATCATATTTTTTGGAAGGGATAAAAAAATTGGAGAAGCCTTCGACAAAGTGTATAGAGCTCAAGGTTGAAAAATACAATGATTTATTTATCAAAAAATCTGTGTTTTATACCAAAAGTCACGGACTTATTGACAAGCCCTCGTACAATGCCCATTGTGACGCGATTCTCACCTCTCTGCTGTCAACCAACATAAGCTACTAGTCTAGCAGTAGGTAGATACTACTATTTCAGCAGTTCCGTTAATGTTTTGCATCTTGTTTACGCTCATTTTAATTTATTGTCTTGGTTTAGTTTATGTTAATTTAAATTAAATACCCGTATCGATGGTTATCTGTATGTGTAGCTATTTTAAATAAATTAATAAAACTATTTATTTGAGCCTTAGAAACACACGCTGCCCACTCGTTGTTTAAAAGGAATATAAATTAATGTGGGGCAATATATTTTATTAACGCCTGCAATTCCCAGAACAAGGGAGGAAAACATTCGATCTACATATTGGGCCGACGACACACCCGATAAAGATAGATACGTTCTTAATTTTCTTTTGAACTTAACAAAACTGTTTTGTATAAGCCGACTATAAAATAGAATATCTACTTGTGTAGGTAATACGCATATGCTAATTTGCTGTTTTAGCACTGAATGTCTAACGGCCAACGCTAAATTGTGTCAAACGATTTCTTTCTACAGTTCGTATAATAATAAAGATACATTTTTGTAAGGATTCGTGTGGCGAGGGCTGAGAAGTACGACGTAATTTAAGCAATATTGGCTAATGCCAGTCATGGACGATTGGCTAACTGCTGCACTCAGAGACGTCAATTAACTTTAATGAGTATTTAATGTCAAAAATTTTCATTCAAATCTAGACCATAGACCCAACAAGAATAGCGACTAGTTTTGAATTGTAATTTTTTGACGTTAAGTACTCATTAACGTTATTTGACGTCTCTGAGTGCGGCTGTATGAGTATCTCGAGTTCCTCCTTGCTTCGGAAGGCACGTTGAGCCGTTGGTCCTGGCTGCATCTGCAGTCGTTAACACCTACTATTCTTCATTCAGTCATTAAAGGTCTATCGATGACGAAAAGAGTTGAGCAGAAAACAATTGAACATAAATCTAAAAAAAGTTGCTGTCTTTTGGAACGAAAATGCTCACACAAATATCGATAAAGGTTCGTCATGTCATAGCGATTCAGGAATCGTGATGTCGTGACTACATTAGCTGTCTCGAATACGAAGTCGGTGTTACAACTTCTAAATTGACACGAGTTATTGAATCGCCACTCATGACTGTTTACAGTTCACACATAATAGAATGCCTCTAGAACGGTATTCCTACTCACTTTTAAAACAAACAAATAATAAGCTAACAAACTATTTACTACTTATGTTTCTACAATATGTCCATCATCGCGACAAATGTGATTTATTTCATAAAATCAATATTCATTAAAGTTCATAAATAGTAATCCGATTTGATTCACAGAACGTACTTTTTTACAGACACCCAAGTGATTGGCATAAACGTGTACGAAGATTTTTTTGCCACGATTATCAAACTTATCTGGCTTTATATGTGGGTAGTATACTTTTGAAGGTCTCTCTGAATGTGGCGTTGATTTGTTTACCTATACGTAACTATTTTCGTCGAAACTTAATTCCAAACGTAAATATTATTTTAGTTTAATAACATAAACAAATCATTATCCAAGAGAAACTAAAAAATGTTAGTATTCAAAATGTTTGTGTACTTAGATATTCAGCATTTTTAACATCATTTACTGATCTGACTAACACTTTACTTATATTATGGTATACCGTCAATTTGACTCTTGCTAGGACCATGAAACTAACCATCATATAAAATGTAGACTCGAGTCAAATCTGTAAAAGGTTTTATTCAAATAGTGTACCTGTGGTAATTTAAGAACATTGTGTTTCTGACGGTGAATGAGGCGGATATGTCATGAACCGTAGTAAAACTGGTATACTACAGTTTCGTGGGCCAAACTGCTTTCGTAGAGCACTGCTAAATGCCAACGTCCTTACTGCGCTGCCGGCTTAAGGTCACATTGCCAAGGCTATAGTGAACACGCAATTAGTACTTCATTAGTGTGGCTTCACACACTCAAGCTTTAATTTCCTGTAAATGACAAATTATCTTCACTAAAAGCATTGGTACATGTGGCCTGTTCATACGCAGATGTCATTGTCCTTGCTCAATCGGTAAAATATTACGCCATACGCAGACGGTTTCAATTCAACAACTTAATATGTCCGCTGAAATGATTTTAAAACAAAGCGATTTTATCTTTCATACCCGTAAGAAAAAACTGATGGTTCATTTGCATACCTTAACAATATCGTATCTTCAAGCACGCGAGGTAGTATTAATAATTTGTCTTACAGATTCTGATGATGACAAGGCCAGAGATCAAGTACGCGTGAGCAAAATGATCTAATCGATAGCAGATTTGTGCGAAATATTAATTCAATTATTTCCCTCATTCTAACGAGAATATTAAAAGTGTTATAATTTAAATACCGCATTATGCATAATATTTATTTAAATTTATTAGATCGTATTAGTTCAAATAGTAATGAAACCAAACCAGATGACATAATCCGCTGGACTCGGTTTGAGCATAAAAAAGATGTATGCTAGATCTAATGATATATTATTAAGAACGTAGGCAATATAAATGGAGCTCGTATTTTTAGATGTCGATTGTCGCGAAGAGACTTATTCAAGCGCTTATGTGTTTACCAAAATATCACACGGATTGTATCCATTTACATAGATCATTATTTTTAAGAATTGGCGTATTGCCATGCTTGTTGCGATATCGGAACAACACTTTGACATTATAGTACTACAGTTTATTTCTTAAATATTCTGAATGATATACTCACTATGTATTTCGTTGCGACAAGAAACAATTTATTTCTAATCCAGAAAGATGGCCGTAAATTTTTTGACTATTGAGCACTAGGTGTGCCTACGGCTTGGTGCGTGTTGATTTTGGCAACGTAAGGCGAAACGGTGGCAATGAACTTTTAAATCACTTTATTATATTACTACCAACTTGGAAACGATTGCCATGAAGGTATGTACTTTATAAATGACTTTTATTATAATGACAAATAGCAATGTATGTTAACTTCATGAATGATTGAGATGACAAGTCCATGTTTGTCTAGCTAGTTGGGTAATTTCACCGCCTCTTTAACAATGAGAGTGACTAAACTTTCTTTATATTTTACTAAAAACAAACATAAAAATAAATCTTTATCCATCAATTGACATCAATTAAGCTTAAGATTAATTGTCGGCAGCATTAGAAATATATATAATGTGACCATTGTTGATGTTTATTCATCAAATCACCACCGCCACACGTCACATCTAAACGGACCACCCACTCATTTCGAGAAAAGAAAATCTGAAATATTTCGCGAATGTACTTTTGACGTAATGGAGGAAATCGAAAACAAAAACGTTCAGAGGAATCTAGTTGTGGTAGTATCCACTATCCACGTTAGCAATAGGTATAGTCTTAGTAAAGTGACAGAGTGTGTATTGCAAAACTTATTTACCGAAATGTGTAAAGCAAGCTGGACGATAGCAGTGTTTGCACAACTGGCACACACTGCATAACGTCGCTTGCCACTCGTAATCATGTATCGGAATGATTCGCCTGTAGCATAGGAAAAGTTAAAGACCCAAGTTGATAATGCGAAGTGCGTCATAAGCACGCCTACTTATTTCTCCCGTGACGTTAGTCCCGGTGGTATGACGTCACCTCGAGTGCTGAGATGTGGCACCCTTAGAGGCTGACTCGAAATAAGAATACCCTTTTCCTTTTGTAAAGACGAATAGATTCATTAATCCTCATCAGACTAATTTGTAAATCTATGGTGTCAATATATTAAGGGATTCACCTTGTCTCTATATTATTCCCATTCTGCTCAAAAAGTATGTGACACCAACACTCCTGGCGCCGCTCTCGTGGGTGGATTATTCGAAATGATAGGCTTAGGTATAGAAGACTACCTAATTCTTCTCTTACCACAACCACGGAAAGTTAAATAGGGCGGTGAAAACTGTATTCTGCTCTGTCTTGCTAAATATGAAACGTGACCTCGCTAAGAAATTATCATATCGTATCGGCTTAATAATTATCAATCTGCAACCGAACTGGAACTGGAAGAACAAACTATTTTATCAAATTAAACAACGGACCGTACACTGTATGTGAATAACAAAAATAAATAAATGCGAGTAATACGAGTGATTCCATCGTGTCTTTATGGCATTTCACTCTGGGCCTTAAAATAATTATTTTGGAGTTTCAACGTTTGATATTTAAGCCAGAGATATCAAACATTATCGGTAGATGGCATAAATAAACAGTGTGACCGACTTTTAACATACATACATACATAATTCACGCCAATATCCCCGAAGGGGTAGGCAGAGGTGAACTAGCACCCACGCTTCGCCAATTAGGCTAGGTCCCATGTAATAGGTGGCGAGCCTATTGCCATTTATCGGGCACAAAAGTCGCAGTACTTTGCTAGTTGGTAGGTATAAGAGGAATGCTGCTGCCCATTCCTCATCACTGATTTATCCTTAGTCGACTTCTACGACACCCACGGGAGAGGTTTGGGGTGGTGACAATTGTATTCTACTCTGCCGTCACCACACGGCCGACTTTTAACAATGATATGTAACCTAAGTTTTTTAAATTTCATACCCTATCATATTGTATATTGATGTTGGTGCTGTGTAATGACGGCATAAGAGAATACGAGTCACCACCCCTAATCTCTCCTGCGGGCTGCGGTTGTCGTACAAAGCCACTAAGGATTATAGACTCATGAGATCCTGCAATGTACATGTCCGAAAGATAGCAATAGTCTTGCCCACTATTACATAGAACCTAACACAGTTTCGTCGTATATGATACAGAGATCATAAAACCCAAGTATATCCAAGACTAAGACCTCCTTATGCCCATGGTAGCTTCATCCATGGTTTGTTCATAATCATGGCTAACAAACTATGGCAATCATGTCTTATAATTGGCCTTCAAAAAGCCCATTTCAGAATACGAGCAGATATGTTTCATAATGCGGGGCAACTGCAGCCCCGTATTATGAATCATAAAAGTTATATATCGCGCGAGTGCACCGAGAGTTCCACATTTTATTATTGATACGTTACCTATGGCAATGCGGACTGGTTGCGGTGGAATAAAAAATTAATCACAGCCGCGGCATTGGTCAATTTCAATGCAATTCATATATATACAATTAGCAACAGAGCCGATCGATAAAGTAGGTGCCCGAGTGCCCATAAAACGGACTGACATACTTGTCTTAATATCAGTCGTCACCTATAATGTTAGTTGTTTATGAATAATACGCTCATTGCGAAGTTATTGAATTGCAGTATTACCTATAATCTAATTCATTATTTTTTATGTCCCCATTGCTAGGGCGGATGCCTTCCCTTCCACGTTGCACAGCGTGGATTATTTTTTGTACTTTCATTTAAGATGGGTTGATATTTTGATAATAATAATTATTGGTTGGTCGGAGGCGAAATATTTTTTGTAAGTATTTACATTCATAAAATATTGGTTGGTAAAAATATTGGTAGAAGACGAAATATTTGAATTATTATTTTTAATGTCTATTTACACCTGAAGGGGCAGGCAGGGGTAAATCAATACACATGTTTCGGTCCCACGTAATAGGGACATGTATTTTGACATGTTTGACATGGCTAGGTGATATAAGAGGATATATGAATCGTAGCCATAACCTGATTATCATCATCACCAGCCCTTTATTGTCCTCGCTGCTGGGGCACTGGCCTTCCTGTAGGTGTGAGAATATATGGAAGAATGGGTCAAACCCACCAAGTTGGCCTAGAGGGGATTGGTGCGAACAGAAATCGGAGGCGTAGCGCGCTTAGCCCGTACGTTTTTGAGCTAACTGTATTATATTTTCATTATATTCTTGTTATATTATATTATCGGCACGTGCAAGATAAGCCTACCAGCTTAGTAACCTAGCAACCTCCGTTATATTTAGCAATTTAACATCAAAAGCAACACTTGAGTAAGCTTACTACTATTTGTAGATAGAATATCGAAACCCACTTTCAACAGCGTCAACGTAATACTCCCAAATACAGTTGAGAAAGTATAAAGTGTGAAATGTTATTTTTCTTTTTAAAGTCATATTAACAGCAGGGCGTCATTTATTGTGACGCTAAGTTTACTTATAGTGAAGGATTGCAAATGTAGGATTTCTTATTAGCTCGGTCACTGTTTGGAATAAAAAAGTAAGTGTAGGTAATGTATGTACGTGTGAACCTAATGATTTACAAACATGATTATTAGGAAAATAGTTAGGAAATGGTTCGATCAAACAGATGCTATGATAACAAAGAGACAGACTTCACTCGTCATTATCGCCTACACGAATAAATAATGTGTGCACAGCAGCGGACAACCAGTTCGTTATCTGTCATCAATAATTATTAGGAACGGACTTGTATTGCTTATTATTTTAATTGATTATTTTGTATGTTTTAATGTTCATCAAGATATTGTAGTGGGAATGTTCTGTATTCCTATTGTGACATGTACTCGATAAGATTAAATTAAATTTACAAAATTCGACGTATCATAAAATATCAGAAATTATGAGATCTGATCCGCATGACAACTAAGGTCACCTATATCCCTATGTATTGCGGACTTGAAGTGACAGTGAGCAGGGCATATAACGAGGAGGACTGGCGGCCATTGGGGCAGAAAGGTCCTCGGATGGAGGCCGCACACCGGGAGACGCGTTGATAGGCCCCCCACAAGGTGGACCGACGATCTGATAAAGGTCGCGGGAAGCCGCTGGTTGCGGACAGCGCAGGACCGATCGGTTTGGGCATCGTTGGGGGAAGTCTATGCCCAACAGTGTGCGTCTCTCAGTGGAAATGTCGATGATAAAAAATAATTCTTACTGGCAGGCGTGTAAAAAACAAATTAAATGTGTAAAAAAGAGTTAGTGTATATTTTTATTGATGAAATGGTTCATCAAGCAACAGAACAGCGAAACTTTACAAGTCACCAACAATTTACAAAACCGGCAAAGTTTCCCAAGACTTATTTCTAACTTTCGATTATTGAAAACATTCCCGCACACATTGTAATTAAATTTTACTGTACATAGGTACCTACGTAACCTTTGTCTCTTGTCTGTTAAGTTTTGTGTGTTTATATTGCAGAAAATTATATATAAATAATTACCTATTTTATTCCTAGGTCGTCGTATATTTACGCTATCTAGGGTCTGGGGCACTGGTTGCTGGGCGTTAGATACAGAGGTAGGTATTGGCTCACGGACGAAGTGGAGTGGAGGATTTTTGGAGAAGGTGCTGCTGAAGCCCTCTCCCCCACTTTACCGAAGGCGAAGAACCGGGGAACTTTTTAGTGGGTGACTACCCACCGGCGCCTTTTACACGCCGGGGAGTCCTATATACGCACCCCCACGGCCCAAGTCCCGGGGCCGTGGGATGTGCGTAAATAGTCATTTTTGACCCCGTAAAAAAAGGCATACAGAGCCAACATGTGCTTCTTCAATACAAGAGAGATCATCATCATCATCATCCGGGTCATCCGCCTGATGGCGGGCTGCGGGCATCGAGCGATTGCTCATGGCCCGGGCATCAACTCAGGGGACATCAGTCCCCCAGTGGTCTGAGCCGCCTTCTACGACGGGGCTCCCCATCGCCCCCCTGTGCTCGACCACTGGGGGGCGATGAGAGATACAACTCAAAATCGCATACCAGCAACGTCATTAATTTAGAGCACAAATGGCTCTATTTGAGTTGCGTCTTTATTGTATTACCTAAATGAGGGAAAAGAGCAAGATGATAATTTACAAAGTCGGCATTTTAAATAATTTTACACACTACTACAATTCGCGGACCAGACTTACTCAATATGGTATTATAGTTCACTTGTCTTGAAGTGTTATTATTTTAATCAAATAATTTGTTACGAAAAGCTTCATTAGTGTGCCGAGCCGGCAAACCTTAAATATTGCGGAATATCTAACGACCTTCACAGCCCGTAGTAGAGGTATCTGTTCGTGTCAAACCAAATTGGGCAATACTACACACATGTATGTCAAGTTTATAATAAAAAGATAATATAATGGTGAGCATGGAGATATCCTTAAATGTAAATTTTATGCGTTAAAATGACGATAAATGGTTTTAATAGGCAAACACTTGTTTCTTGTATACTTTTAGACATCGATAGGTACTTTAAAAAGATTGTAAATATTACCATGATAGTTGTTTGAACCTTATATGATGCTGGAAAAAAAAGGTTGGAGAAATTTCGAGTACTTACTTAATGTATCAAATATCATAACAAATACATCAGATTGTAGACAGAGCGGACAACATTTTACAAATGAATATCATCCTTACCGTATTCGTATTAAAATATTCAATTTGTTAACAAAATTTTACTCTGTTGTTATAATATATTAACGTAAATTGTTTAACACCACAGCAGGTTGTACTTTTGACAATAATAATCAAATCAATTATTATTTATTTCTAGATGTTACCTAATTAATATTAACGGTTTAATCATCTATTGTTCTTTGGCCTTAAAATGACATACTTTTAACATGTACCGAAAAATGTAATCATAACTTTCGATCTTTATTGATGATAACACCTTCGGCAAATGCTTTCACTGATGTCCGCATTGCAATGATCCAAAAATTTCACTTCTAATATCTCAATAAGACTATCTATCTCCGTAACTTTAGAACTTAGATACATGATGGTAGATAATATGCTTGAAATACTTCTTCATTTAAGTATTTATAGTAAATACCGCGACAGAGGACAATAATGTATTAGGTGCGCTGGCATATGCACGCTCTTTTTATTATTGGACATATACATAGATAGCAACTACCTGTTATTTAGTTACATTATACTAGAGAGGATTTTTCAACAGCAGTGGTGTCAATGACATGGTCACCAAATTTAAACCTTTCCCTTCGAGCTCTGGCGACATTACGGAAAATGAAATGGAAAAACTTTAAAGCCCATTGTTTTATCAAAAATTATTGAATAATTATTTATTGGTTAACATATTATTATCAGTATCAGCCGCACCATAATTTTTATGTGTTAATTTTAAGGGCGTGTCTAGTGTCTATACCTTGCGCGTCTTAAGTGCATCTTAACCGTAAGCGCGGGACGAATAGCGCAGTGGAAAATGGATTTATAATAATATTATTTAATAGATTGAAATACATAGGTCTGATAGTAAGCTGCGGACTCACAACAAAAAAAACAAGTCCAAACTAGAATGTTAAGAGACATCCTAACAATTGGAAATACAGATTTTATATTATTAATATTAAGTAATAAATTACACTCCATCAATGTTCTTTACAAAATTATTAATAATGCGACAGAACCGTAACATATTACTGAGTAACCAGATTACTGATTAACAAGTAAGTATGTGGATTGGCGTCATCGTCGGCAGATTGCATTGTTTTGTGGCGAATCTCCTTTGATGACGTTAAATTTTGTGTTTTACAATTGACGACAAATTGTCATGACTTTGTTCAGTATAGAGGTCGGAAGTAGCATCACTAGATCAAGATCAGAATGACACCAACAAGGAACCAAAGTAGGTACTGAAGTGATGATTACTACACAACATTTAGGGCCTGTTTCACAATCGACAAGTACCTTAGTTCGAAGTAGCTTACTTTGCAGTTCAAATGACATATTTTTTATATTACAACTGTAAAATGATCTGCGAAGTAAGCTACTTAGAACTTACTTGTCGATAGTGAAACAGGCCCTTATTCAAATTAAAGGTCAGTGTTGTTTACTAAAAATAGCTTTTATGACATCAATCATAACACCAACAAAGTGTGGTCTTTGAAATCATTAATTTTGTAGAGCATTTCCAACGTGATAATGGAATCGGAATCCGTTATTGTAAGTTTATTAAGTGGGCATTGGACTTGTTAGCGAGTTCGTAGTTGTATTATTATGTTGACTGTTTGTTTCATGCTGTGTAGGTAATGGTATGTGTGTTTATGTTGTGGTTTTGTTTGTAAATTATTACGAAGCACGGTATGGAACTGTCATGTCGCGAAGGACCTTGACCAGTGACCTATTTAAGCATGGCCTATTATGTCCAATGCGTCGAGTCGACGAGCGACGACGTAAAATATTCACGAGGTGTAATCAGTAATGAAACAGCTGGAGCCGAACAAATATTCAGTGGAAGTTAATACATATAATTTAGAAAATTCAAATTCAAGGATCCTTTGGTATCAAAGATTCTTGTGACAAATAGATAGGTTTTATTCAACCAGCAAGTTGAATGAAACGTGTGTAATTTTAATTTCATATTTGTAATGCGGGCAAATCAACCTTGTGGGCACTTTCATTTAAATTAAACTGGCGCTAAGCAGGTAAGAGAGGCGGCCGCTATGAAGGCTGTGTAAAGTTCGAGGACAGCCAAACGATACGCGACCGTGAATATTTCGAGGAACATCGATCTATCTGCACCTGCACTCTTTTAAAGTGTAACCTCTATTCGATTTTCGTACATCATATTTACTTAACAAACGCCCCGAGGGTAGATATCGATTCCGATTTAAAACTTCCTTCCAAGTATTATAGTAAAGGTGCTTAACTAAACAACTCCAGCACTGTTTGGATTATTCAGCCTTATTATTACTCATAACATTATTGATATTTCTTGTTGAATGTCGCGTAAGTACTATATTATAAAGTCCGATAGATATACAATATTACATTATTATATGATTATGGATATAGCGGAAATAACAATCATCTTATCTAAAAGTAACATGGCGCTTGCAAAAAAAACCAAACTAGCCTAATCCTAGAGCAGTATCACAAAAGTGATACATGCACCGACACCAAGTAATTTGTTAATTGAGGAAGAATAAGTAGATTAAGAAATATTTTGTAGAACTGAAGAAGGTGCGCCCTGATTATCTTCAAAAATCTTGTGTCACTGTGTTGCTATCAAACATTGAGTTATAAGGTAAACTAGAGACGCTATGCCAAACAAAAATATTCTCCCAACTCGAATCTACCTACGGTGGCGGGGTGTGCGGGACGAGCGGGCGAGCGTGGCGTGGAATCAGTTATATGCTGCAGCGCTAAACAAACAACATAAGCGCTAACACAATTAGCAGTCGATTATCGTCTAACCAAAGTATTAAAACATGCAGCGCTGATCGCTAATAAAATACAGTTTTCTCGCGACCAAAAAATCGTAAGCGCCGCCGATTTCATGGCGCTTACGCGTTTCATTCAACGCAGTCTAACAAAAATATCCTTATAGATTAAATTATGCTTCGCAAATGTGGAATTATGCTATTAAATTAATATTTGATATGTTTTAATTAATATTTTGTTACAATTAACGATGATGAGTCACACCACTATCTTTTTGTTTTGTTTTTGATTGATTATTGCATGTTTTTAACACGCAGAAGGCATTTTTAGATCGATCTGTAGCCATAATTTGGGCAAGCAGTCGCTTCGAGCGTTGGCGGATGACTAAATGAGTTGTTGCTCCGGAGCATCAACGCACGGACTACAATTCTTGTTTGCGGTGTCGCTTCTATACGCTAGTAATAGTAGTTCAATGCTATCAAAGTCCATCCTCCGAAACGGCTTAACCGATTTTTATGAATTCTTTTGTGTCGTTTATTTGGTAGGTGTGATAAATAATATAGGTCGTAGGCTATTTTTTATACTCCTAGATGATAAGTTAAAAACAACGTTTGCCGGGTCGGCTAGTTTCTATACTATAGGAAAGCGATATTCGATATAACAACCCTTAGTGTACCAAGTTTTATATACGTCTGTAAATAACGCAATGCTCGCGTGACGTGTTCCCTGAATTATTACGAGCATAACTCTCGAGTGGCTGCGAACTGTTGAACGTTATGGTTACGGCCTTTCGTAGGTTTCGGGCAAACATCATGAAACATTTAGCAAACGCGTGTCAGGTACTCCGGCGGCGATATTGAGTGGGTGGGGCTATAAAGCATTTATTTCGGTTACAAAATCGGCTGGGTCGCTTTACCAACACAACACAAGTGAATTTTTGGGCTATTGTCGCGTTGGAGCATTCAACAGAACGACTCATCCGTTGCCGTGTTATTGATAAAAATTTGGTTGCAACCACGGAACGTTTTACTAATTACTAAAGCAATTATGGGACTCTCTCAAAATGTAATATTTTAGATTTTTACGAGTTGGGTAATAGACTCAAGTCCTTTGTGGTGCTGGTCGATCTAACTCTATATGTTCCTTAAATATCTAGCTAGTTTTGAAATCCAGCTGTTTAAAATCATAATTATTGAAAAACAATATGTATCTACATTTCCCGCGGCCACCTCAAAACCTAAGACAAAACCTTGAGCACTATGGACTGGTATATTATCATCCCAGTCACTCTCCGTTCATTGGTCTCTCTACATGATCTTTATTTAATAAAAGGCTATGTCATCATATTTCTTTCTTGTCGCGTAAGAAACGGTGAATGTATCCACAACAGCACAGTCAGGAGGAGTGCCAATAGGAGTCTGGCAAAATTGTTTCAAAATCCATATAAGATTTTTTGTGTCTGAAAATTCTATACTTAGATAAACATTTTCGTATAAACCAGAACACACCTATTCATGACTCATGCCATCTCAGTACTTAATATATTAATATTACTATACAGACAGAAGTGCCGTACCTATTTTATTTACATGGTCATATTTTTAATATAAAAAAAGTAGGCAGAGTTGTATAACATCCACATATCACCAGCTCTTTAATCCAACATAACAGGAGGCAGCCTATTGAAATTGAAACACACAATAATTGCAGTATTCCTACGTGAACCAGGAACACTGATAATATTTATAATCCTTCCACAACACCCATTGATGAGGTAGGGGTGGTGAGTGACTATTGAATTCTCTGAACACTGTGCTGTCGCTGAAAGCAAACTACAGAGGAAGGATTCTGAGCAGAGGTCTTTAAACATCTTCTTCTTCATCCTGCCCTGTTCCCAGTTTATCTGGTTTTATATGGTCCCATTTTAGAGGTGTTTCAACATAATAGATAAAAATATTTGGATTTTATAAAACATTAAATGTGTTTACTTCCAATGTAAAACATTAAACTGGTAGTAAACATTGTATAGCTATTCCGCATTTTGTCTTCGTCTCACAAACATGATTTTGAATGAGAGTAAAACACTGAGTAACTAGTCTATACTGATAACTGTGTTTATTAATAAGGCCGTTGCAGGATAATAGTGTGACATATAGTTGCTAATGTCAATACCTATAGGAATATAAAGGCTTAATTTTTGTTCAAATGTACATATAGGTTATTATATATTAAGCCAAAGCCACTTTTGGGGGCCTACCGCCTAACTCTATTGCTGATGATAGCTTTAAAGCAATGCACTGCTAACGGCTATAGCAGACATCCTGAATTTTTGGGTATTTGGCTGGTACGGATTTTGTGCCAAATTCATACAAAATCATTCGGTACTCATTCTTTCAAAGCCATTGCTAATAGTTTAGGCACATTTGGTGCGAAAAGACAGCATGACGTCATAAACTATAGCTTTTTCTTTAGCAATCGAGTTAGGCGGTTGGCCCCCTGATCTGACATATTGGTTTATTTTCAGTTTTAGAAACGATAATGTTTGCACCACCTGCAACATTTAAATATCAAGCACGAGTAGTGGATTACATAATATTAATAATATTATTACAGAAATATTTTGCGATCATAGAGTATGACCATCATTTTGGCAATCTGATTATTATAGTGGTGAGCTCTTACAAAAGAGAATTAAGACATGTTTTTTTTTCAAGAATTGTAAATAGAATCAAGTTACTAAAAGTAACCAGCCCAGCCAGTCAAGTAAAAATTACCAACTACGCTTGAAAGAAATTCAACAATATAGGTGACTTACCCCCGAACACAGAAATGCTACTCAAATTTGGGACACTGCTTAAAAAGTTAAGTGGACATTACCTGACAGAATTTGTATGGAAAAACGTAAATTTTGACAACATTTAAATATTAAGCAAGACTCCAACTTTAATACGAATACAGAAACTCTAATCAAAGTTTGAGTCTAACCCCCGAGGGTTAGGCTTGAGTTCACCAACACTTAAGCAGGCGATTATTATTTAACCGTCTCTTTTTGATATTTTATTGTATGGAAATCTTTCATAAACTGATGGTTATTTTTTAATGGCTTGTTTTACGTGTTGGTGAACTCGGGCCTTATACTCACATGTATTAACTAGTGCAAAGTAAGCAGCAACATTTTAATTAATTGAAATCATCATTTAATAATTTTAATGTTGTAATCTTGCATAGTTTGGTTGAGTCATATGTGATACAACAACATACAAATGATAAGGTATACCTACAATGGAACCATTTTGTCCAATTATAATTACTTTAATTTTAATGATATTTTATTCAAGTGTCATAATAACAATAGTCATCATATAATTATAACAATAATCACAAGACTATGATGATGCATTCAAAATGGAGATTATAAAGCTGAGAAAGTTTTTTAATTGGTTATGTCTACATTTTGCATTAGATTTGAACCCACACTTTCTGTGCAGATACCTATAACACAAAGCCAGCCAGGATGTCAGATTTGGCTGGCTGGCTCATACTGGTAACATAATACATAATCTACAATAAAATAAAATTAAACTACAATTGTTACTTACTTTTTATAGACTCTGCAAAATGAGTTGTTGATTCTCTTGTCAGAGAGATGCCGCCTGCGATCTTCGAATAAATCCTTAATTGCAGTTACTCCAAGCACAAACACAACGGGCAGCATTGCCACCTCTTTGCCAAATGCATTGATTGCAGGCACCCAGTTCAACAACACTATGAAAATAAAATACACATTGGCAATTCTGTGAAATTGCTCAAACAAGTTCTTTGGCAAAAATGATAAAAGTGTGTATTTAGTAGTCCTGATTTTGTTATCACATCTCTGGCCATTGGGGTGGTCTTTTGGAGGGGTTTTGTCAGGCACTAAGTGGTTGGGTATAACAACAAAATGTCTATTGTCTATTGCAGGTTGCTGGCGGCGCATGAGCCAAAATACAGCCCGCCGCCACGGACCTACGACCGAGTTCCGCCGTATAGTGTAAATAGAATCGGACCGTGATGCTTGGCGAGAGTGATGAGCTCGCACTGAGCTGTGACGGGGCTGAGCACTCACAGGCACAGGCTCACGGTGTCCAGGGGGCAATATGAAATCTGTGCGACTACCGGTTCGGCTGTGCCCTGGCCCGGAGGCTGCACGAGGCCCTTCTCCGATTTGTCCGTGCGACAAAGCGCGTTGATGACCACGCAACGCAGATTTGAGTGGTCGCGCCGTTGCTGGGTTCCCAGCAAGCATCGGTGTTCCTCCATGACTTATAGATCTCGAGTGCCCTTTCGCTTTGGGAAACAGATATGTTTGTTCTGGAGCACCAGGCAAACTTGGTACAGTCGAGGAATTCTCGCCGCTGCCTTCTGTCGACATTTTTATTCATCTGAATAGGACACACACTGCTTTTTCCTCTCATTTAAAACTTGCTTGTTTAACCTATAAGACCATATATTTTGATATGCCAGAAATGTTGTGAATCTGAAACATATGGTTTGAACACAGAAGTCACCTGTTCACTGTTTTACACAACATTTGTCCATTTTACAATTGGGAACACATGGAAAATATTTTGTTAACACGGTTCCACGGAATACACGTAACACGAATTTTTCGAGTACTTTACAAAATAACGCTTGAACGACACTTTACAGACGATCGTCTACACGCACGACAGAGAACAAACAATGTCAAATGTTCAGTGATGTGAATTGTGATGTCAAATAAAAAACAACAAGACAAGACAACCAACACCACACTGACGGGCTGACACTGACAGATTGAAATGGCGTGTGGATGGTCTTGGCGGATGTTGCTAGTGTTGCGGTAAGTCGATAAATATTTAACTAAAGATAATACAAATAATCTACTTTTATTCAAATGAACGGAGTGTTTGGGAGTGCTTGGCGGGCTTTCAATGGCGTCAGTCAAATTTTTATTTTAATCATTCAAAAATTGTTTCAGAGTGAACTTTGTGTAGTAAAAGTGGTGATATTTTGATGCATAAGGATCCGTGTTGATGTTCAATTATGAAGAATCATTGAAATAAAAGTGTTGTGCCGTGTTTAACGTTGAGAATTTTATAGTGGTTTTCACCACTCATCGGTCAGCGTCATGAACTCTGTTACCATTCGACTCGCACCAAGCACTCCCTAGATGCGTTAAAATGTGTTTCACCCATATTTTAAAGTAAAATTCATTTCGTCCATTAAATTCATATATTCATTTCATGCATTAATTTCATTCATTCATTCAAAATTAAGAAAAGTAAATGAAAATGTATTGAAGAAAGTTCCAAAAGGACTAGTTTCCAGGAACGTTAAACCTATTAATAAATAATGAACGGAGTGTTTGATGCGTTTAAATGAGTGTCACTCAGATTTTTTCAATAATTCAAAAATTGTTTCAGAGTGGAGTTGAGTGAAAGTGGTGTTGTTTTGATACAAGCATCCGTATTGATGTGCAGTATCCGTATTGAATTATACAGAATCATTAAAAAAAAGTCATGTGATGTGTTTGATGTTTAGGTGAAAACCACTATAAAAGTGGTTTTGTCACTTTTATAGTCACTATCATGAACTCTGTTACCATTCGATTCGTGCCAAGCACTCCCTAGATGCGTTAAAATGTGTGACTCCAATATTTAATGTAAAATTCATTTCATTCATTTATTCCACTCGCTCATTTATTCATATGAATTTATGAATATAGATTAAAAATTTCACCCACTTATTATTTCATAAGACTACAGATAAAATATACACTAAAGACATGGCTGTATAGGCTCGAACCTTTGCCTTCCCTAAAATATAGGGAGATTAAAAAAAAGTACTTTCTTTGTTATATTGGCACTACGTAATAGTCGATCACAGTCGACGTCACCGATGGCGGACATGTTTCTTCCGACATTTTGACATTTCCCTCCCGGTTGTTAGCTACTTTAGTGAAAAGGTATTAATCTTTGTGCTTCTACCTTGAAGATGGATGAAGAATACGATGCAATTGTCTTGGGCACTGGCCTTAAGGAATGCATTCTCAGTGGAATGCTTTCTGTGTCCGGAAAGAAGGTATTGCACATTGATCGTAACAAGTACTACGGCGGAGAATCTGCTTCAATTACCCCGTTAGAAGATTTGTTCGCTAAGTTCAACGCACCCCAGCCGGATGAAACTTACGGCCGTGGTCGCGACTGGAACGTGGATTTGATCCCCAAGTTCTTGATGGCTAATGGTTTGTTAGTAAAATTGCTCATCCATACGGGCGTTACCCGTTATTTAGAATTCAAGTCTGTAGAGGGTAGCTACGTCTACAAAGGCGGCAGGATCTCAAAAGTGCCCGTCGATCAAAAAGAAGCTTTAGCTTCAGATCTTATGGGGATGTTCGAAAAGAGGCGTTTCCGCAACTTCCTCATATATGTTCAGGATTTCCAGGAGGAGGATCCGAAAACATGGAAAGATTTGGACCCAAGTACTGCTAACATGCAGTCATTGTATGACAAATTTGGCTTGGATAAAAACACTCAAGACTTTACAGGTCATGCACTTGCATTGTACTTAAATGATACATACCTTCAACAACCGGCTATACAAACCATACGCCGCATTAAACTTTATTCGGACTCACTCGCTCGATATGGAAAATCCCCATACTTGTATCCCATGTATGGTTTAGGTGAGCTACCGCAAGGATTTGCAAGACTTTCTGCCATCTATGGTGGAACTTACATGCTGGATAAGCCAATAGATGAGATCGTCCTCGGTGAAGGTGGTAGAGTAATTGGTGTAAAGTCAGGCAATGAGATAGCCAAGTGCAAGCAAGTGTATTGTGACCCCAGTTATGTACCTGATAGAGTTCGCAAGAAGGGCCAGGTCATCCGATGCATTTGTTTATTAGACCATCCTATAACTAACACTAAGGATGCTCTATCCACTCAGATTATCATTCCCCAGAAACAAGTAGGGAGGCATTCTGATATATATGTATCTCTTGTATCCTACACTCACCAGGTAGCTGCCAAAGGATGGTTCATTGCCATGGTCTCCACCACTGTTGAGACAAATGACCCTGAGTCTGAGATCAAGCCAGGCTTAGACCTATTGGGGCCCATCAGACAGAAGTTTGTGTCTGTAACTGATTACTATGAACCTACTGATGACGGCAGCCAGAGTAACATATTTATTTCTGAATCTTATGATGCCACTACTCATTTTGAAACTACCTGCTTGGATGTGCTTAAGATCTACAAGAGGGGTACTGATGAAGACTTTGATTTCTCCAAAGTCAAAGTTGAACTGGGAGAAGAAGAACAGTAAACATGCCCTATCTTATCTGTGTATATTGCTTGTTATATTTTATTTATTTTCTAAACTGCTCTGGCAACAATAATGTTAACTAGGGATTTTTGGGTAAAGTTTTACAAGAGCTTAGTTGTATTGGCAGTAGATAATTGTATATGTGCAAATGCTCCCATGTAATGGTACCAGATTTTTTATTTATACCAAAAATATTTCAAGAAATAAGATGATTATTATTTTAAATAATTTTATTTCTGATTTTAGATGCTTTTATTGTTTAAGTATACAAAGCTGCTAAGAGATGATCTGCACAACTGAAAATTGTTTTATTTGTCTCAGGTGTATTATTGCATTCCATTTTGGTACATTGATGATGTTATTACCATATCATATTTGTAATTTCAAAACTGAAGGCTCACTATACCTATGTATAATAAATGTTCTGTGTAAGATCATGAATAAAGTTAAAATACATTATATTGATCATTTGTTTTATTTTATATTGACTTAAGGTGTTGCAATTCATTGATAAGTGTGTCAACATTTTCTTCCACTTTGTACTGTAAAATCAATTTATTATACAGTTTTTAATTTAAATTAAACTTTAATGAGTATAAATAATCATTTCTACACCCAATGAATATAGAGTTCCCAAAAACTGCTGGTGAAGAGAATATTTCGCCTGGAAGCTTGTACTCTACCAAAATGTTTCCAGTTTCAAAGTCAATAACACAGATTGTTCCATTATTAGATGCTGCTATCACCATTTCATCATATAAGCCAGTAGGTGTTGAATATACAGGGGAAGTAAGTTCAGCTTTCCAGTGCAGACTAGGTTGGAAATGTTTAATGAAGATGCTGTAGACATTCTTATCATGGCATCCAAAGATCATTTGCCATTTGAATTTATCAACTTCTTTTACATATATTGACGAAAATATATTGCCACTGGCACCTTCAAACTGCCAAATCTGTAACAATATTTAAATAAATTATATTACATTTAAATAAGAATATTCCATATTTTTGTATACACTATTGTTATTAACTTCTATGATTGGTTTATATAATAGCAAACTGCAGTCAACTTAGCAATTATTAATATCCATCCTAGTATTTTGAGGTTTCTACTGCTGGGTGGGGCAAATTGTTCACACATGTGTATAATATTTTGTGACAATCGTCAACAATCTTTAGGTAATTTATTGACTTACTAGGAGTATCAATCAATAAATAACAATAACTAATTTCTTAATTGATTTTTGGCTATAGTCCAAGTTCGTGCGCGACCGTCCTACGGGGTGAGAGACGGTGGCAGCGACGCGGCGCTCTAGATGTTAGCGGGGGCGGGTGATGCGGGGAGGACGGAAAACTCGTGCACAGCGTAGTAAACCACAACCCCCCCAACGTCTTTCAGTCCGCAGGAAAGTCGCGCACGAAGTTGTCGGACTATAAAAATGCATTTTATACGTCAACGTTATAGTCCGAAAACTACGTGCGCGACCCTTCTGCGGTATGAGACGGTGACGGTGATAGGTGATGCGCAGAGGAGCGAGTTTTCCCTCCTCCCCGCATCGCCCGCCCCCGCTGCCATCTGGAGTGCCGCGTCACCGTTACCGTCTCTCATACCGCAAGACGATCGCGCAAGGACTTGTTGGACTATAGCTATAATTTAAATGATTAATTTAAACATTTAATATATAAAAGTCTTGAATTCGTCTATTTTACGGGCAAGTTGTATTGGAAGTGGCACAGACTTTAATTTTATATAACATAGGCACGGTCATATTTCTTCAATTGACTATCAAACTTAACTTGTTTGTAGTAAAGCACAAAGCCGGTTGAGGAAATTTGACCTTTTGTGGTAGAACGACATGCTGTTGGCTGTACTAAAACGACGACCGGTTTGTCGGAAAGGTTGGACGTGATAGGTGCCGATCTGTTCTATTTAGGGCCTGTTTCACAATCGACAAGTATTTCTAAGTAGCTTATTTCGTAGATCATTTGACAGTTGTAATATGAAATATATGTCAATTGAACTGGAAAGTAAGCTACTTCGAACTTCCTTGTCAATTGTGAAACAGGTCCTTAGTCTAACTACCGCACTCAGAGATGCCAATTAACTTTAATGAATACTTAGGGCCTGTTTCACAATCGACAAGTAAGTTCGAAGTAGCTTAATTTGCAGTTCAATTGACATATATTTCATATTACAACTGTCAAATGATCTGCGAAGTAAGCTACTTAGAACTTACTTGTCGATTGTGAAACAGGCCCTTAATACAATAAAATGTGTTTTCAAAACTAGTCGCTATTATTACAGTTCTATGGTCTAGTTTTGATTGACATTTTATTGTAATAACTACTCATTAAAGCTAATTGACGTATCTGAGTGCGGCAGTAACTCGTCTAACTCTAAAATCTAGATGGTAAGTGTGTATGTGTGTGTGTAAGAAATATATTTCGATGGTATTCTGGCAGAACCGAATAAGAAGAGCAAAATTTAAGAAAATTTGATATACATGGGCATATTTTACTTAGGTTTTTCTGCTCTTTTTGTCTAACAAACCCGTATAATTGCAGATGTTTTTTCTACATTTTATTTTGTGTGCAAAAGAGCAGTTCTACTAGAAGTTATACACTCAACATTTTAAATTAACTTTTCTCTCATGGACATATTGGGCACTTATTCGGTTTTGGTAGACTACCCTCGATTTGTTTAATGCTTCACCTTGACGCCTTTATCCACAGTTCTGCAGTGAATCACGCCATTGACTTCGGCAAACATAACATATTTATCGTTGTCGTATAGAACAGGACTGGCGAACACAGGGCTTTCCACACTGCCGCGCCATGCTATCGTGTTGGTCAAACTATGAATAGCAGCACAAACTCCCGATAGAGTTCCGAGTAGTATGTATCCATTCTTAGCGAGTACCAAATCGGCGGATATACCTTGCTCTGCTACGTCAATGACACATTCGATACGCCCATTCTGAAATAATGATAAAGACAAACGTTAGCATTAAACATGAAACGTTTAGGTTATTTGTGTCACTTGGTGTTGGTAAGTATCACTTTTCCCAATTCCATTCTGAACAATATTACATACATAAATCACGTCTAAGTATATCGCCGAAGGGGTAGGTGAACTAAAACACCCACCTTTCGCCAATTAAATTAGGTCACATGTAGGTGGCGAGCTTATTGCTATCTATCGGGCACATAAAGCGCAGTATATTGCTAGGTGGTCACAGGAACACTGCTGCCCATTACTTTTCGCTGTCTTAACCCATAGTCGCCTTGTGACACCCCCTGGAGATGGGGGTGGTGAAATTGTATTCTGCTCTGCCATCACCACACGGCTCTATTAAGATAAATATATAATTTATTTTAAACGGTTTCGCTTACTTTGACGAGTCAAAGATTTCCAATTTTTAGTAAATCTTGTGTATATTGCACCGTTACTTTGGTTTTACTTACCAATACATTGATGCAGCGAACTTTCCCGTCATACGCTGCGATATAGAGCAAGTCATTGCAACAAACTCCCTTACTCTTTATCATTGTGTGAATATTGAGCCTCCATATTTCATGGCAGTCTTGGATTTTGAAACATATAATGGTTCCGTCATAGGCTCCTACCACTCCGCAAGGCGGCATCGAATCATTGTTACAGCAGACAACTGAGGCTTCTACGCGGGCCTTTATCGCAATTTCTCCTTGTAATGTCCCAGATATTGCATCCATAACGATAACCTTGCCTGAATGACTGCCTACAGTAGCATATAGATTGCTGGAAAGAACATTTAAGAGAATCAAAAATTAATGTTACATTATTTTGATTTTAGTCAAGATGATACTGCCTCCTTGTAAGGGTAATATTTTAAATATAATAATTTTTTTGAGTTTCTGTCGCAATCCATCTCATGAAAAGAATTGCAAATCAAATTATTTGAATGGGTAATTGGAAATTTCATTTTCCATAACGCCATTGTCCTACTACCTAGGCTTATCTTTGAGCAGTACGACAACAATAGACACTCTGGACTGACTTCAAAAAATTTAGGAATTAGATTTCTATAGCCTAGCTAGTCCATATTTATTACAGGAAATAAAGTGTAACTTACTGTCCAATCTGAAATAGTGTTGGTGAGGCATCCACACATTTTCCAGTGTCATAAGACCACATAATAACAAAGCTATCAGGACTGACAGACAAGTTCTGCAAAACTTTTTTAACCGATTGGCTATCTGAAGGTCCATTGCTACTTGACCTACACCTCTTCATTTTTCTTTTGTTATTTAGTTCCTCAATAAATAATTCTTTTTGGGCTAGTTGCATAATTTCATCTATGGTTTTCTTTGGTGTTAATAAATATGGCAAAATAAATTTACCAAAATCTGGGTAAGTGAATGAGATTGTATTACACATGGCTACAGCAAGAAATGATGTACCTCCAATTGAAAAGAAATCTTTATTTTTTATGTCTTCATAAATGAAGCTTTTGTTCATTATGTACTTAAGCTCTATTATGAGGCTCTCTTTCATGGAATCTAATGTTTTTGGCATATTTGGAGCAGACTTATATAACTTAGACAGAAAGGACTTGGATATTTTTCCATGAGCACTTGTGGGTAAGCTATTTACTCTTATAATTTTATCTGGCCAATGCTTATCATCCAGTTTGCATTTTAAAAAATTTGATAGTTCCTGACTACTAAATGATTCAGATGAATAATATACCACTAGTTGCATTGGTTTTGGTAACCATATACAGGAACAGGTTTTTATTTTTGGACACTGCATTATTGTAGTCTCTATCAATTGCAAATTGATTTTATGGCCAAATCTTTTGATGACATCATCCTTGCGTCCTCTGTAGTAAATATTACCATTTCGAATTTCACCAAAATCACCAGTATCAATGAACTTTAAAGAACTCTCATCTTCATTTCCTTTATCCCTATTTAAAATTATACATCTTCTTGATTTGCTAACTGAAACAAGAAAAATTATAAGTCAAAGAAAGTTTTAATAACTATTCACTATATAATTCAGTTTTCTCACCTAAAATAATTTTTCCAGACTTTATTTTTTGATCTTGGTTATCCTCATTTTCTATATGTATCTGTGTCTCTGAAAGACAATTACCTAAAGGCACTTCTGTGTCAGACAATATTTTGTTCAAATCTAATTCAGCCGCACATGCCCAACAGGACATTTCAGTCACTCCATATAGTGTAAATATCTTTGTTGAGTTATTAGGACCTTTTAGTTCTTGCAACCTTTTTATGCCATTCAGCGGTTCTCCTCCCAATGCCAATATTTTTAATGTGGAGTCATCACTGAGTATTTTATTCTGGATGTCAGCATTGGATAGTTGAAAAAATTTAGAGGGTGTTGTTTGCCAGAATGTTATTGAATTCTCTTTATCACTTGAGAATAATATATCTGGTTTTTCTGGAGCTATGAGAAGAGAAGCACCATTGAGACATGCAAGTAGTATTTCTATCATTGATGGATCAAATGTTAATGGAGTAGAAAAGTAAATAACATCTGCTGATATTATGTTAAACAATTTAGTCAAGTCATCAATATTTGGTTGTATGCACTGAATAGGTACTTGAATATGCTTTGGTTCACCAGTGCTCCCAGATGTCATGGCAATAAAAGAATGCAAAGGTTTATATCTACTCAAGTTCTGTTGCTTTAAATCATATAAATTGATTTCTATGTTGAAAATTCTAATTGTTTTGTCTGGTTTCTTAAAAAAGGACTCTGTTCTTTTTAAGGAAGTTTCCTTATCGTTAACAATGATAATGACATTGAAATTAAGTTCACTGTTTAAAGTTGTGAAGTCCTGAGATGGATCTAAGAACATAAAGGTTGTGCAGCATTTGTGGGCCCTGAAAATTCAATATTTTATTTCATTAACTTTAAACCATGAAGTGTGTTGTTAAATAATAATTGTGTGCATGTCTGAACTTACGCTGCAATAATACAAGGAATGATTAAGTTCCTGTCTGATATTATTCCAATTATACCTTTGTTACATTTTAGCTGTAGCAGGTTTTGAGATATATATTCACAAACGCCATATAGCTCGGAATATGTGTAGCTTTTATACAAGCCATTGTCGTAATGTCGAATGGCAATGCTCGAAGGGTACTTCGCACAAGTTTGTACGAATACATCATAATATCCACGCTTAGATTTCATAGGAATATATTACTTGATATTACTCATGGTTTTCAACGAAAAAGCGGTGATGAAATAATTAATTAAAAGTGATTTTGTCGGTTCCTTTACAACTAAAAAGTTTGAATAAAATTTCTGTTTACTTTCCGTCTATTCAACAAACAAAACAGAAACCAAAGAGTTTTTTAGTTAGTTTTAAATTCTCCCTATATTTTAGGGAAGGCAAAGGGTCTAACCCATACAGCTAAGTCTTTAGTGTATATGTTACCGGCAATGTGTATAATCCGGTATTGTATACAATACCTAGGCAATGTATAGAAAACCTAAAACGGGCAGGTATAGTATGAAATTGAATTTATTTTACACTTTACCTAGGTATTCTATACAATGCCAAACTTGCAGCAAGTAATGTAATATTGTTTAACCTTAACCTCTCATCTGTGGCAGTGACATTTTTGATATTAACCGGCTTACCTAAAATTAGTTTAGTCTGAAGATTTATTTATTTTACACATTACCGGTGAACCAGCAGGTATTCTATACAATCCCTAGGAATTGTATACAATACCTAGGTAAAGTATGAAATGGACAAAGATATTCATGATATTTCATACATTGCCTGGACGCCCCAGGGATTGTATACATTACCTAGGGATTGTATACAATACCTAAATTATACACATTGCCGGTAACATATATATTATCTGTAGTCTTATGAAATAATGAGTGGGTGAAATGGATGAATGAAATGAATATTACGTTAAAATATGGGTGTCACACATTTTAACGCATCTAGGGAGTGCTTGGCGCGAATTGATTGGTAACAGAGTTCATGATGGTGACTGATGAAATGGATAAAACCACTTTAAGTGATCTTCACCACAACATCAAACATATCATAAGACTTGTTTTCAATGATCCTGCATAATTGCATATCAATACGGATGCTTGTGCATGTTGATATCGCCACTTTCACTGCACAAAATCCACCCTGAACCAATTTAAGAATTATCGAAAAAAATCTGACTGACACCATGAAACGCGCCAAACACTCCAAAAACCAAAGAGTATATAATACACTACCTGCCGCACTCAGAGACGTCATATATCGTTAATGAGAACTTAACGTCAAAAAATGACAATTCAAAACCAGTCGCTATTCTTGCCTGGTCTATGGTCTAGATTTCAATGAAAATTTTTGACATTAAATACTCATTAAAGTTAATTGATATCTCTGAGTGCGGCAGTACGACAAAAACAAGCAATATTGGTTTTTTAATTTCTTCTCCCATTTGGCAAATTAGACATGCAACGATATTCTACCCATACAACCATGTCTTAAGTATATTATTATTTCGTCAATACCTTAATTTTATAATTTCTTTAGTAAACAAATTGTATTTTTTTTATTGCTTGTGACATACAACAAGTATCAGGTAACAAGAATAATTTTAACTTAAACTTCAGTTCTAAATTATTGAAATGTAGAAAATGATGAGCATTTTAATTCCTCAGCTAAAACTACTTGCCAGAGACTTGCAGTAAGTACCCAGCTATGGAGCGCAACTAATTACTGATCTGTTTTGACTCTTTGCTGTGCTGTTTTGACTCAAGGCCAAAGTGAAGCGTCATCTTCTAGGAGAGCGTGTACCATCTTAGGCCTCATCATCGTTTTCCATCAGGCGAATATGTGGTCAAAGGCTCAGGCATTTAGTCACAGTATTGCTAGGTGGTAGGTAAACTCGGAAGGAAGGCTGCAACCCATTTCCATATTATACTATGAATAATGGTATTAGTTATTATAGCTAAAAAGTATAAGTCTATTCTAGTATACTATAATTTGAACCTTAGACTGCGTACCGATCCATACGTTTGCGTATTATCGCAATTTTGAGTCCTAAGTATGATAATTAAATATATCTGACGGCCGCCTGGGTCGAATGCTCAGATTGCTGGGTATTGGCCAAGAGGTCCCGGGTTCGAATCCTGGTAGGGGTAAACTTTGTGATGACCACAAATGTTTGTTTCCGAGTCATGGTTGTGTATATGTTTATGTAGTATATTTTCATCATTTATATACATAATTATATTAAAAATATGTTCGTCATCTAGTATCCTTAACACAAGTGCTTAGGCTACTTACTTTGGGCTAGATGATAGGTGTGAGTGTAAAAAAAAATCTTAATTTTAAGTCTTGCTATCAATACTGCGTATGCGCAGCAACCGCGCAGATGTCCTGGGTGCCCGATTACCTACCAGAGTACCTACCAGGGTGCCGCCCAGATTGCGAAAGACGCGGGTTTACCAAAGGCACGGCAAGCCATTTACCACTTTGAACTGTCAAAACTCTCGATATAGGGCTAAACCCACTGACCTCTAATAAACCGTGTTTCGTATATCCGCCTCTTATACTAATATATCTATTAAATAATATTAGTATTGTGTTTCGGTGTTCATGCTAACCGGGCAGGAGATAATAATTTTTTGAATTTAACTAACCTCTTTTCTTTGTACTAAAATTGCTGTTAGGGCGATTATAGATGAAGTTTCAGCGATAGAGGCACCAACCGCCGTCGCTGCGGAGTGCATATGCCGGTGCAACATTAAGGTCTCCATATTTGATATTCGGCTCCTTTATAGTAACTATAGACGACAAATGATAATAGTGAGGTTATACCGGATCCATTGCTTGATAGAGAAACAAATACTTACTCAACTTCGCTTGGTACTTGTAACCTAAGGATTCAGAGGCCATTATTATTAATTGATATTAATAACGCATAATTTTCTTTTCTTTTTATGTTGTTAGAGCAATAACTTTACTAGTGCTAGTTAAATTTCATCATTGCGTGTCCTTATAACACCTAGCAATATTCCTACCTATTACTGCGATTAACGTTGTCGTTAAACGACAATAGGCTCGCCTACGATTACATGGGATCTAACATAATTGGCAAAATGTGGGTATTAATTCGCCTTTGCCCACCCTTTAGGGGATAAATAGGCATTCAAAATTCTTTTAAAATTCAAAATTCTTTATTCTTTACAACATATGACTTATCTCTAGTTGACGGAGCCTCCTTTTAGGCAGAATATGCCTGTGCCAGGAGGCAATAGGCATTAGGCATGGTTTATGTATGTGTGTTAATTTCATAGCCATATAGTCAAACAGTCAGTGTGTTATTCCGAAAAAGTGTTTAACCCCCAAATACAGAAACGCTACTCAAAGTTTGAGTCCAGCTTAACATTTAAGTATAGACAAAATTGACGTTTTTCCATACAAATTCCGACAGGTAGGTAGTCCACATATCTTTATAAGCAGTACTCAAAATTTGATTAGCGTTTCTGTATTCGGGGCCGGGTCAAACACTTTTTGTAATACATAACACAGTCCGTGTTTACTTTTCTGTGTAGGAACAGACAATAACACGTCCGACTATACAGAACACACTTCGACACGATTGTCGGCTGATCAGACTTAACTTAAATACATAAAGCATAAAATCTATATAAAATTAGAAATATTGTGATGATCTGCCCGGCTAGCATGACCACCGAAACACGATATGATATAGCCATTATATCTTTGAACTGCCAAAAACAATGGATTTTTGACAGTTCTAAGCGATAAATGGCATTATCATATCGTGTTTCGGTGGTCATGCTAGTCGGGCTGATGTGCTGGCGACTGTACAACCAAACTTCAAATACCACCGACAAAGCATCGATCTAATACTGTTCGGTGTCAAGTTATTCCACGCTATGTCGTAGCGATGATAGCACCCACGTTCCAAGTTTTGGCGGTAAATATCATAGCTATGTGTGTGGTAGAGAAGCCACGAGCTTTGAGCCACAAAACCAAAAACATTTTATTATTAATAGGGGAAGCAAGCGTAAAATGGATTGACGAAACGGATAATCATTATAATCTTCTTCTTCTTCTTCTCCCTGCCCTGTTCCCAGTCTATCTGGGGTCGGCACAGTATGTTTCCTCTTCCATTCATATCGGCCAGTCTTCATCAAACCATCCAGTCCCATTTAATTCATGTCACCCATCACACCGCTAAGGTGCTAGTGATGAAATCTGATGAATGAATGTATAGAAAAGAGATGGAACGGACCATGTCGAGAGACTGATGAACGGAGAGAGTTGTCGGAATGACAACATTCCAATCCATACTGCTCAAGATTTTGACTTAGGTTTTACAGCCGGCCGCCAGGCTGACACCAACCCTCGTTGGGTATATCTTTGGGGATAATTTTTATAATGTCATCAAAAAATGTGTCAATAACATGCCCGGTGGATGGTTCACTCCTATTACATGGGTTCTAAAAAAGTTCACGAAATTTTGGTGTTAATGCTCCTTTGCCGATCTTCTATGATAAGCATTTTGTGATGTCATTATATATAAATATCCGTTTTGACTACTGTATCAATTGTAAAAAACTATGTTTACTATTTTTCGTATTTTTTCCTAAGTTTATACTCTCACTCACGATCGCACGGTAACATATGTGCCTCATTTATGTAAAGGACATATCCTTATTTGATAACTTTCATGTACCACCTGAAATTCCATGTACCAAATGTTACTCTGAGACCAAATGAGACATCTAAAACTTTTTATTTGCGGTGAAATTATAGATTTTATAGAAAATGAGACATTTGAAACTTTTCATTTGCTGTGAAATAAATAAGTATAATACTTACGAATATTCCCAGACAAATAAGTTTGAAATGGCACTTTCAAGTTGATTAAAGTTTGCCTGTGAAAATTGGCTGACGGAGCCAACCGATTCACCCTATAAAATTATTATGGTTCTGATTCTTAACCAATAGAGTTTATTAAGTATGAACAATTGAAAGAAAGAAAGAAAGAAAACAATTGAACCAAAAAGCTACTCACGGCTACATTCCTGTCTGTTTGAACACGAATTAGAACGTTAGTGACGTTCTTCATTACTCATTTCAGTCAGTTTGAATTCAAAATCGCGATTCGAATTTCGTTCGTCCTATAAATGTTGGAGTTGGAGGTCAAAGTCGAGCATGTGGCCAACTTCAAGGCCCGCAAGGGTCGTGGGGTGCCAGGAGCGGGAGACGCGGCGTCTCTGCGGCGGAGCTGACCTAAAACTTGGGCAAACGAACGGGCCCAATCAATTAGGGCCGGTCAGCGATCCGCCGGAAAAGAGGGCAGCGCGGCAGCGCGCGCGCTCTCCAAGGAAAGTTGGAAAACGGCGGCGGGGCGGGGCGCGGGGCGCGGGGGCGGCGGGGGGCGCTCGCAGGCGAGGGTGCGTGTGGCATCGATCCGGCGAGCGGGGCGGCTCGATCAGTCCGCCGGGGCGGCCGGCGAGAGCGCGCGTGTCATGCGCTGCCGCTGAGATGAGCGGCGCTCGGGCGCTCGTAGCCGCCTGCTGCTGCTGGTGGTGGCTGACGACCGCAGCCGGTGAGTACGCCCGCACGCGCTCAGCTGTTTGCCGCCCGGCGCCCTACGCCCGACGCCCGCCGTCCCCGGCGCCGGGCACCTGTCACATGTTCCTCGTAGCGTTTCAAAATCGTAGCGCGCGTGCTTTGACCACGATCGTTTACGTGCGGCGCCCGCAAGGTTCAAGTTTGGTTTAATCGTATTATTCTAATCGATCTACGCGCTGTGTCTTACGTTTTCATGCGAAGTCTGAGACGTTGGGACGTTTTAGGTTAGTTTTCGCCAGGGCAGTTTTTCTCGATGCGGTGAAAGTATCGTTTTCTGCCTAGGATAGCCCGGCCGCGGGGCTGGCAGCGGGTGGCCTCTTCGGGAGGCCGGAGTCGTCCTTGCGGCGGTCGCTAGTTAAACAAACGCCGATATTACGTAATGCGACGGCGGCTAAGTGACACATCTGCGTAAATATTGTTCATAATCACGCCACTGTGGCTCGAGGAAGTCAGATTACAGGCGCTGCACCCGTGCACTGAGCACCTGCCCACGGCGACCTCTGTGGGGGCCACAGGCCTTATCTCGATCCAGGTTCAATTTGTCAGATACCATATGTCCACGCTGCACAGCGCGAAATTCCATAAATCCCTCTTTTAAATAGTTCACCTAAATTTGAAACAAGTTAATTATATTTCCGGGTTGATAATGTTAACTCTAGGCTATTCTTACTAAGCTGTAGTTAACTGTGGCATTAGTTCAGAAACAAACGTTATTTTAGTGCCTGTAGACCAGAGGTCCGTAATTACTTTAAAAAGACTTCAACGCGCTTGTTCTGGATCGTAAGAGGTCTCTCGTGGGATATAAAATCGCCGGCTAGCTGTATAGGACTGTATTTTTGTCACATCTGTATTTAATACTTAGACTTTGAACATGTTCGGTTTTTCAGAATAGTTTGATCTCTAGTGACCTTTTTTTTCTTCTTATTTTCTTAGCGTAATATTGCATTTTGAGCGTGTTTTAAATAGAGAATTTTAAAAATTGTTATTTTCCGAATAGAAAAGATAACGTAGCTATTTATCACTAATGCACTGATATTGTCAATGCATAAAATATACGAAACTGCAATTCAAGAATTCATACTAAGCCAGCGGAATACAACACTGGCATTATCCCACAAGTATTCGCCACATCACTAAATTCATGTCCGTTTTCAGCCATTTATTTCCACTTGTCAATGTATTTTAGAACTATTTCTGTTTTTTAAATAAGTACTCGTAGCACGTCAAAATTAAATGTGCTCTATGGAATAAGTGAAGTTGAGTCTCTGCTTGCACATTTAAAGCCACTGACGAAAAAGCCATCCGATTGTATCCGAAAATTTATTTCTCCGGAAGGAATGTCGGGCTGTTGGCCTCGGGTGTATCTGCAGTCATTAACATCCGTGTCCTCGAAATGTGCAATTCTTTTTTCAAAGTTTTTTTTTGGATTTTTAAAACGATAGCACTAGAATTCGTAAAGAACTTTATTACGAATAAAGTCAGTTACGTTTTGTTTCGGTGCCAACGTGATATCTGTATCTTCCCGATTAATTAAATTTTCGGTCACATCCCATGGCTTTTGCAATAGAAGCGGAACTTCCGGAATGGCACACTGAATCAATTTATTTCATTTCCACAGACACACATACACATACTTCACGCTTTTCTCCTACTTGCTACGATCCTTACATACTTCTTTCGCCTCAGCCAATCAAATTACTCCATATATCGCACCAAAAAAAGAAATATGTATTTAGAAAAGTTGTCAGTTACAAATCGCCTTAACGCCCACCGAAATTGTGCTAATGTGACGAGTGTTTGTAGGAAATGTCATTTTCGTACTTCGATGCCCTAGTTTGATATAAATTCCAATTTCCCTTTTCGTATTTCAGTTTTGGCTTCGACGCATTTAATAATATATGAATATATTGTACCTAAATCTAGTTTCTTTCTGTTACCAATTTGAAAAATTTACATTTTCAGTAGGCACAACAAGATAATAACTCTCTTGCACTGTCTACCAATTTTCTTAAACATAACAGACTTATTTTAGGTAATTTATCAACTTGCTCTACAAAAAGCTCCGAAGGAGGTTTTTTAAGTCAAGTGCAGATTACTAAATCTAAGCTAGATTTAATAAGAACATATTTGTGTTTCTTCTCCAGTTGAAACATCGTTTCAAGAATGATTAAATAATTAGCATAGGTTGCTTCCCGTTGTTCTGTGCAATGGACATTAAATTGGTAAATCTATCTGTTCCTGTCTATTTGAAAACACAAACACGATTTTCTTCGTGACTACTAGGTATCAATTTCATTGCAATTACTATTTGTTAGCATAGCAATATCAGTACGTTTTAGAGAATTTAGCCTTGATGTGTTTATCAAGGATTTTGCATAATATTAATTACATAATATTTATATAGAAATTTAAGTTGTTGAAAAGAGGCGACATATTATGTGTCAGTTATTCGAGTAAATCTGTAAGCAATGATATTATATAATATCATTGTATGTAAGTGTAAATTTTTGAAAAATATCACAATGAAAAATAATTCAGGAAGGATTTCTAATCACCAACATCTTTCTACTAATTCAGGAAATGTTCTGAAAATTACGTTTAGGGATTCACTTTATTGATTAGTTTCTTAATTTTCAAAAAACAGTCTTACATAAAGTAAGATGCATAAAATTAATTGAACATTGTATGTTACGCAAGATAGATAGCTACTGGAAAAAAATTAATCCAGAAGTTTATAGATAACATAAAATGTATCCCCCCCAATCACATTGCCGTTATTCCGTAGCTAGTGCGAATAAAATTACCCGCATGGCAACTGAAACCTACAAAATATTCTTGGACAGCTACCAACTAGGACTGAAAAATGAACAGCATTTTTCAACTGCTGCATTTTGTTCAATTATCATCTAAGTTCGATCGCGAAATTAAAAAGATCATAGATGTCAGTTCTTATTTTATCATAGAAATTGTTTAAACTTCATCATCACTGGCTGGGGCACAAGCTTTCTCTATTTATACATAAGGAAGAATATATGGAGAATGGACATAACCCACCACGCTGGCCTAGTGCGGATTGCAGATCTTAACGTGCCTTCCGAAGCACGGAAAAGCTCGATATAATATATTTTTGGTCACCCATGCTTAGCGAACATTGCTATTACCTATTCCTTGAACAATAAAAATCATAATGGAAAATAAAAAAAATACTTAATTATACATTGTTATAAAAGCCTAATCTTAAATAATCACAAAAAAAGGGTAAATTGTATAATATATAACACAAAAGCAATGTATTAATCTCCAGGATATGTGCCGATTTTTAGATGAAAACTGTTTTCTTAAAAGGATCTTAATCGGACAAGGCAATGGATATAACTTTTAACCTGATGATACTAAAGAGTGCTCAAACTTTAACCCTTACCATTTCCAACCTTTGTCCCAAGACTATAAAATAAAAATAAAATGTGAAAATTTTACTAGGAAACGTTGTACCAAGGGCCAATTGCGCCCTAAAGCGAGCAATTGAATACAAAAATCGGAAATAAGGAGCAGGGCGGTAATGAAAATTCAATGAGGCTTGTGGCTTACGTAAGGCACGCTTGAGTAACCCTCACCGAATCCAAGACACATTGTTATAAGGGTTATTTTTACAAAGCAACTAACTAAATTCACGTGTCGCTCCCAGTATCTTCTTAGAAATGTATGGCATTAGGGAGAGTATATAGGGTAAGGCAGAAACGTGTTAGCTCGTGAATCGTGACTCTTACGAACTCACTCAGTTAGTTATGTTAGTGTGGATATAAATATCGACTGATGATTACTTAAGTGAGAGAAAATAAAAATTTGTGTGTTTAATTTATACCATGTTGAATTGTTTTTATTTTTATATTATAAGGTTAGGAATGGGTTCAATGTTTTAAATCAATCTAAGATTGAAATACATTCAAAGTTTTTCTATTTATAAATACATTAATACTGTCTGTCATAACCAGCCATGGTAATCCAGTGCAAATTATTGTAGATTGAGGACTGAAAATGGATTTCGAGATAATAATTACATTGCTTGGTAACCACCCGAAACACCAGCTTTAGCGCACATTGCTCAGTTTACGTAATCGCTAGCCTCTGAGCGATCTAGCACGTCTCAATCAAAATTGTAAGTCAGCTATGTATCTAACAGGTTTCCCTAATGTATGTGGATTTCAAATTTCAATTCAATTCTGTATCACTTACTTAAGCGTACAGCGGCAGGTTTCGCAGTATCTTCTTATCTTGAAATCTGTTTACTGAGAATAGTCTGGATTGTGAGATGATACAGATACGAATTTCTTAGCGAAATTACCATCGATTTAACATTATACAGGTTTTTGTTCACTGAGGCATTTTTAGGATACAGTGAAATAGTTTATTTTTATTTTAACATTATATAAATATTAGATAAATTATTATTTAGCCGTGTGGTGACGGCAGAGTAGAATACAATTGTCACCTCCCCAAATCTCTCCCGTGGGTGTCGTACAAGGCGACTAACGACAAATCAGTGATGAGGAATGGGTAGCAGCATTCCTCTAATACCTACCTCTTAGCAATGTGCCCGATAAATGGCAATAGGCTTGCCACCTATTACATGGGAACTAACTAATTGGCGAAACGTGGGTGTTAATTCACCTCTGCCTACCCCTTCGGGGATATACCCCTTCGGGGATATGATTTATGTATGTATGTATCTTCTTCCTGCCCTGTTCCCAGTCTATCTGGGGTCGGCGCAGTATGTATCCTCTTCCATTCATATGTCCGACGTCATCAAGTCTAACTCCCTTTTGATTCATATCATCCATCCCACCGTAAAGGTGTTAGTGATGAATGAATGTATAGAAAAGAGACGGAACGGACCATGTCGAGAGACCCATGAACAGAGAGAGTGATTAGAATGACAACATTCCAATCCATACTGCTCAAGGTTTTGGCTTAGGTTTTACAGCCGGCCGCCTGCCTGACACCAACCCTCTTTGGGTACGCTGTTGTTGGTGGTTTGCCCTCCACCATTCGGGTGCCCCAAGGTGCTTATTGGTCTACACCGGGCAATCTCCCTTAGTCGACTTTTACGACACCCATTGGATGAGCTGGGGCTGGCCTATTCTACGTTATTTGTTCGCTCCCAAGCCAGCATAGAAGGCCAGGGCCCGTAGCCAAGTGGCAATCGTTTCATAACGATAACGTGTCGAAGTTCGTCACGATCGGCCATATTACTTTGGTATCTACAGCATCTGAGCTTGCGCTACCAACATAACTAGGAACTTACGAAGACGATTTTGGTCACGTGATTTCACGACGACTTACGTCAAATCCTATACATTTTGCTCTATCGAACTTCGTTATCTTTGTCGGTATGTTACTTTGTCTAGGCCCCCAGATTTATGTATGTATGTACAAATTATTTAAAAAAAAATTTTGGTTGGAAAAAGTTCGAAAAATAGTAGAGTTCCCACATCAAGACTTCATTATTTTACTAATCTATTACTTCTTTATTATTTACGATTAATTAACATCACGTAGGAAAAGGAATTGTTAAAATGTTTTATTTTAAACGACGAGACAATTATTGGTAACATATTTTTTCCAGTCAAACACATTCTAGGAATAATCCCGCCGTGGGAACTTTCCAACTAAATAAACACAAACACAATAACTGTTGTACAACCGCTATCGAACTATTGACAATTGACACTTGATATTGTTTGAGACAATGAACCTTTTGCTGGTTAGAGATAAACGAAGATTTTGAGCTTTCTGGTTTTATGTAAGAAACAGAGGAGCCGCAGCATTCCTCTTATACCACCTAGCGATATACTGCAATGTACATACATACATAAATCACGCCTATATAGGCAGAGGTGAACTAGCACCCACGTTTCGCCAATTATGTTAGGTCCCATGTAATAGGTGGCGAGCCTATTGCCATTTATCGGGCACAAAAGTCGCTGTACTATTGCTAGGTGGTATAAAAGGAACGCTGCTGCCCATTCCTCAACGCTGATTCATCCTTAGTCGCCTTGTACGACACCCACGGGAGAGATTTGGGGTGGTGACAATAATTGTATTCTATTCTGCCGTCACCGCACGGCTGCAATGTATGTGCACGGTATATGGAAATAGGCTCGCCAACTATTACATGAGACCTAACTTAATTGGCGAAAAGTGGGAGTTTTCATCTCGGCCTACCCTTTCAGGGATATGCTTGATTTATATCAACGTCATAATTATGTAGTTATTTCTGATATACAAGATTAGCACATCGCATCTTCAATATCAATACTATTAGTGCAGTTGCAATAACCCATTTTATTACACCACTCACACATTACTTTGGGTTGACATATAAGCGTTACAATAAATTTAAATACTTCAGTTGTTAATGATTTATACACTGGTCCAGTAAAGAAAATGGATCATCAGCTATCTTGGAAACCTGATTTGACTTCTTAAAAAATATAAGACCTAAGTTCAATGTCCTCACTACTGGGGCACAACCCCTTCCCTATGGATGAAGAATATAGGAAGAAAAGGTCATGACCCATCATGCGGATTGGTGGGTATTAACGACTGCAGATGCAGCCGGGACCAACGTCTTAATGTGCCTTCCGAAGAACCGAACTAGAGATAATGTAATTTTGGGCTCCCATCCAATGACATGCCTTAGTTTACGCAATCGCAGGCCGAGCACGCTAAGCCATGGCCCAATCGAAAATGTCTATGTTGGTATATAAAAATAAAAACTCTTTCTTTTGAAGTAACTTTTATTTACATGGTTTGCTTTTAAGTTTACCAACTGGAACTAAGAAAGTAAGATCCGAGTTCATCGTACGCTAGCGCGATATTGGAATAATAAAAGGAAAAAACGGACTTAGCTCGCGTGCCCGCCCGCCCCCACGCTCCCAACTATACCCACCTTACTTTCACCAAGCATATTTCAAAGTCGACTTTGCCTATTACTCGTTTCGCTATCACGCCCTTACATAATTTACTGGAACGAAAACAGTTTCAGTTTATTCTTAAATGTATGAGATCTTCAGATTGTAAACTACACTGTTATATCGTATCTTTGGTGTGTAGCGGACCTCCGTGGCTACTAGGATAAAACTGTGTTATAATTTCAAGTGTGATTCTGTCCCATAAATATTAACCATTCATTTTAAGAGTAGATAATAAGGATGATAAAGCAAAGAATGTCTCAGATCGCTAGAATTTGATCTGAGGCTTTCATTTTTATCGCCCGAGGTAAGATCATAGTTTTATAATGTCGCCCTCTGACCATGAAGTGGGATTTTCCGTACACGTAGCGGGCGGAAAAGTCCACTTTATTGTCAGGTGTGACATGAGAGTATTTCTTTATTAATTTAATAATATCTGCTACATGCGCAATATAGTTACACCATAGCTTATTTGTTAGGAAAAAACACCTTATTGGTCTATTAACTATAACGTAAAAATACGCTCGTACATACATTTCAAAACTAGCTGTGACTTTGTTGCAGCGATGGTGCGATATGTATTGTAATATTTTAAATGATAGATTACAATGCTATAGCAGTGTTACAATGTCATGTTGAATCAGACATCTATGAACAATAAAGATGGTTTCAGCACTAAGATTTTGTTACCTCCCATAAAATTGATATGTAATTTTAACTTGCATGGTATTTTTGACTAATCGCCATGTGTATGTTATAGATTTTAAATTACAAACAGAGGATGACAAATTACACTTTCTTCTACCTAAAATAATTTTTAGTATATTTATAATTGGTCATTATTTTTTGGTATTGGTTGGCGAGTAAAATTAATTTTATTAATGGAACCAAAACTACAGGTAAATAGGAAAGAAAACTGGAAAAATAACGTTTTCGAAGTCACCCAATAAATGTAAAACTTTTTAATGTTTATTATTTTAAAGTAATCCCTAACGGTTGACGATTATAATATCACGGGGCGTGATATATTACCAGTTATATTGCAATGCAAGTAAGCAAGAAGGGGTTGCAAAAAACAACGTATTAGACTACGTGGTAGGTACAGTAAATCATTTAGAACATTTACCCTACGTTGCATGAATCGCCGACAGACCCCTCTGCGAAACTCTTTTGGGGAATTTTGGCGCCTCGCCTGTCTTTCAGCTGACATTTTCGTTGGTAATTCAAAAAGAAAGATAAAAAAAGTTGGGGGATGTGTTTGGCGCGTTTCGTGGTGTCAGTCAGATTTATTTTCGCTAATTCAAAAATTGTTGCAGAGTGGATTTTGTGCAGTGAAAGTGGTGTTATTTTGATGCACAAGCATCCCGTTGATGTGCAATTATGCACAATCATTAAAAATAAATCTTATGATGTGTTTGATGTTGTGGTGAAGACCACTTTAAAAAGTGGTTTTGTCCACCTCATCAGGCACTATCATGAACTCTGTTACCATTAAATTCGCTCCTAGCACTCCCTAGATGCGTTAAAATATGTGACACACATAAATTTTAACGTATATTTTAACGTAAAATTCATTTCATTCATACATTTCACATGGTTCACACACACAGGTACTAATTGTCTTCTGAAGGAATTAGCTATTAGAATTTCTAAAGGAACTTCCCATGGCAGACAAGAATGATACATTGAAAAATTACTACCCTCTGGTATAAGTAGATAAGTAGGTACTTACTAAATTACTTTCACTTGTTGTAAGTATTGAATTTAAATTTCGCAGGCATGCATCTAATATACTGAACCATTTTACTGATGGAATATAAACTGTGTCCGTTCCCGCGCCTGAATTTTTAGATTCCTTTATTTTTTTTAACTCCTGCGAATAGGTAGATCTAAAAATAAGGATATCACGTTAGGTTAGATGACTTCTTAAAACTATGGTAGTAAAAATAATTAAGAGCTAATTGTATCTTTGAACATGTTTAATTGTTAAATAATTATGCCTTTGAAATAAAATAATACCATTATTCACTAACCTGATGTTTTTAATTTTCAATTTTATTTCCTTTTCACCAAATCCGGCTATATTCATCTTTTCTATATCCAAGTATGCGGATTGTTTCTTCTGTTTGTTTTCCAACCAAAAAAATTCAAAATTGTATGCTTAAGACTGCATACAAAATTTAGAATTTGGCCGCTTTAGCATATTTAATTTTAGTACCTACCAGCGAATGAAATCTGGTTAGCACTTAGACATCAAGAAAGCCTTATAAATAAAAACCAAATAGGTGTCTGGCACAATAGGTGAAACTGTCTTATGGTCACTGTTTCATCTTTTTTTGCAGTTCAGTCCTGTCGAAGTTCGGTCCTGTCGCAGTTCCGTACTGTCGCAGTTCAGCCCTATCGCAGTTCCATACTGTCGCAGTTCTGTACTGTCGCAGTTCAGTCCTGTCGTAGTTCCGTACTGTCGCAGTTCCATCTTTCGCAGTTCAGTCTTTCGCAATAGTGTATGTCGCAGTTGAGTCTTACACTCCAAACTTGGCTGTTGATACGTGCGAATAAACGTGAAATCTAATTTCTGCTCATAAATTGATCTTTTTTTAAGGAATACAAATTATTTACTCTATTGAAAACGTTTATATAGCAGCCTTGGCATTGACACTGATTGGTTTAGCGAACCTGCCTATAAATTATACATACGCTGGAGCGGTAGTTTTCCATTCCATTTCCATGAAAAAACATTTTATAAAGTGACATTTGCACCTAGAAACGGACGCTTATTTATTACTTCAGTCATGATTTACTTTGTTATAGATTATTCTGGGACTTTACGACTATCGCAGATGATAATAATAATGACAATTCGTTGCACGTTCACAAAAGATCGTGCTATCGTCTCCTGTCGTTACTTTTTTATACGAAAAAATAATTGGGGTTAAAGTATGAAATTGCCGATGTTCCCTCATTATTTAGTAGTAGTGTAAAATTCCTTTAAAACAATAGTTATGTCCATTATTCTGTTTTTATTGTAAACTTCATTTCAAGGACTTATATTAATGTATAAAATTTTATCTTATTTTTATTTGTTTCACTACCAATAAATCTTCAAAAACAGCGTCCTAAGTACCACTTAGATCCACTGACACGGACACCAGACGGTCTTCGTTCTCGTTGTTCAGGAAGCCAGATGAAATAATACCACGGAATCGTCCTGAAAGCTGTTAGCGATCTATTGGCCTATTTAGATGTGTGTTGTTACGTGTAAGCTCTCCAGTCGCGTGCGATTAGAGTCCGCCTTGACTGTCTAAATGCGCCTTAAAAAGGTTTTCAAAGAACTAATCAGTCTGTCAGAGGGTTTAGCTCTCTGACGTGACTTGAATTAACCTCTGACATCTACCTTTTCTATTGGTGCTACGGAGAACTAAATTATTACTTCACTTTTACTGCATGCGATAAATGCTAAGGTTGATTGTTAAATTGTTATAGATCCAGACACTTAATTATTATCACGCATGTTGATAATTAGCTGTATATAAATCCATAAAGAACGTATTATAAAAGTACCCAAAGAATTTAAATTGGCAAATGGCTCCCCAGACAAGAAGCAAATACATTCTAACAAATAGAATAGCAATGTATGAAACTGACGTCTTTCTTCTTCTTCTGTCTGCCCTGTTTCCAGGCTATATGGGGTCGGCGCAGTATGTTTCCTCTTCCATTCATATCGGTCAGACGTCATCAAGCCATCCACTCCCTTTTGATTCCTACGTTCCATCACACCGTTAAGGTGTTAGTGATGAATGCATGTATAAAAAGAGACGGAACGGACCATGTCGAGAGACCTATGAACGGAGAGAGCGATTGGAATGACAACAATTTTAGTTGGTGGTAGGACTTCTTTCAAGTCCGCCTCGCTAGCTACCACCATCTGATCAAAATCTGTCGCTATAATAATAATGTTGACAGCATTACTGTGTTCCGACAATTGTGTCAAGAAGCCTCTGTGGTTGTGGGTTCCAGGTGAAGCTCGATTCCATCTTTAGCTCCTGTCGTCACTAACCATCACGTGAGGCAAGAGCTTCCCTGCCTAGAATAAAAAAAACAGTCCAATCCATACTTCTCAAGGTTTTGCCTTAGGTTTTACAGCCGGCCGCCTGACACTAACCTTCATGGCGACCGTCGCGTCAAATGTAAGAGAACCTGTCGAAACTTGAAATTCGTATCCTATTCTATTCGTTCGAACGGATTGGCTGTCCAGGCCCCCGACCCACGTAGCAGCGCCAGATAAGGTGCGCTGAGATTGCAGTTTGTCGCAGCGAGCGCAATGCGGCGCTGAACGCTCTGACCTCGTTCCACGGCCACGCTCGCCTCTCTCGAAAGCCTACAATTTCGCCTGGATTTACGGCCGAACCAACAATCGGCGTTATCAGAACCCCGATTATGTAAGCCTCTTTCAATCGCTTTCGTCTACCTGACACTCTCACACTTTGCGTTTATTCTCAATGAGTGAGAGTGACAGGTAGACGAAAGCGTTTGAAAGAGGCTTACAATAATAACCCAGTTGGGCTTACCTCGTTCAATTCGCCGGCTTAGCCTATTTTAATTTAAAATTTTCCCACTGAAATGATAATTTCATTCTTCCATTTCCATATTCCATTTTCTTGATTACCTAATATACAAACTGTTCTCAACGAACAAAATAATAAAAACAAGTTTAAGTTTGAGCATTTTAAAAATGAAAACCCCCCAAAATAAAAATAATTATACCATTTCTTTTAAATTCCAATTGAAAAAATTAAGTGTTGCCAGTTGTCACCATCTCTCCAGTGGGTGTCTTATAAGGCGACTAAGGTTTAAGACAGTGCTGAGTAATGGACAGCAGCGTTCCTCCAGCACCTAGCAATATACTACGATCACAGAACAGTAAAAGAGGAAAAAACTACTTTCTCTGTTCTGTGACTGCGATTTACGTGAACGATTTATTACTATGGCAATAAACTCGCTCCCTATTACATGAGACCTAAAATATCTAATAAATTGGCGAAACGTGGGTGTTAATTCACCTATTCCAACACTTTTGGGGATAAAGAGGCCTGATTTATGTATGAATTATGTAGGTATAAATTGCATAAAATGGTTTTTGACCCCTAGGTCCCAGCAAGATAATAAAACTACTTGGTAGCCATAACGTAATGACGGGTATTCCACGTGGCTAATAAAACTCGTTCCCCTAACGAGTCTGGCGTGTTGCTGGGCGACCAAAACGAACATACCCGAAACATACCATGATTCTATTATTGATTACCATACTTATTACCACTTGAGGGTTAACAAATGGTATTTATATTAAAATTTGTAACACGTAAAACCTTAAACTTTTGAATGCGAGTTTTAAGATCGTGATTGATTCACTTTATACAGGTTTGATTGTAGTTGAATATTTTAATTGTATTCTGGAATAATTGTGATGAGTCGGGTCTGGCACATAATATATTTTTTTCTCGCTCCCTGGCCAGCATAGAAGATAATTATGACTAACAGATTACATACAAACATAAATCACGCCGATAACACGGAAGGGGTAGACAGAATTGAATTAACACCCACTTTTCGCCAATTAGTTTAGCTCTCATGTGGGGAACCTATTGCCATCTATCGGTCACGTTAAGCGCAGTATATTGCTAGGTGGTATAAAAGGACTGCTGCTGCCTATTGCTCATCGCTTTCGCTGTCTTTACTTTTAATCGCCTTGTACTATACCCGTGGGAGAGATGGGGGTGGTGACAATTGCAGTCTGCTCTGCCGTCACCACACGGCTACACACCACACCAATAGATTACTTAAGTTACTCAAAAATTAATTAAAAATTACCTGGGATGACCTAAATAATTCCGAGGCTGCTTCTGGAGTCACATTAAGTAAGTCCTTAGTTATTCTTTCCTGTTTCGTTTCGTTCCCTTATCCAAATAGGCAGATGTTCAAGTTGTTTAGGTATCAATAGAACATGACACTTTATTTACGTTGATTAATTGTCTTGTCTAGTATGCTGAGTGAGCCTTTATCATAACACAATTACCTTAGTATAGGGGGCATTATATTTTTCCTACCAATTTTGGCCTTGCGTTTCTATTTGTTAAGATTTATTGGCCTGGGTGCCTGCCTAGTCTAATCCAAGTCGAATAAGCGATGCAAACCCAATTTTAGTGAGTTTCCTCATCCAGTTACAAATACATCGCCGTACGCGTAGGTACGTATGTCTGAGGCACACAGGTGTGCGAGCCAATGTACTGCGCTACTAAATTATGGAACGGCCAACGCTATTAGCCAGTTTGTTTACGGTAGCACGTTGGAATATTTAAAAGACACCGTAATATTGATTAATTAAAGTCTTATTCGAGTAAATGTTGCCCAGTTTATCGAGGTCGCTGTGTTATTTCTTTATTTATATCAAGGGGGGACTATAGCCATCTATAATCTATAATAAATCTATATCTATCATATAATAAATCGAATCTATAATTATGTGTGGATACGGAGACGGGCATACTGCGCCGACCGCAGATCGGATAGGATATTGGTAGAGTGATGATGATGAAGGAAAGACTTTACAGCACTTCATTCATGATAGTCTTAAATAATATGAAATAGACAAAAATCTACTCATTCGACTACCGACAATATAATTTTCAAACATACATTTTTATGCTATACGACCTTAACGCCCATAATGAGACGATAACTCTTAGCATTCCATGGATCCATAGTTTGGCAGAGAGGGGAGTCAGTGGCAGCGCCTGGGACTTGTGACCCAAGTGTAGGGGCCCTTTCACAACATTTTAACACTCACCTTGCCACCCCGACTTCTCCCTCTGCCCAGCCATATTTGGTCAGATTCCGTGAGAGCCGCCGCGTGGTGACGGCAGAGTAGAATACAATTGTCACCACCCCAATTCTCTCCCGTGGGTGTCGTACAAGGCGACTAAGGATAAATCTGAATATGATCAGGAATGGGCAGCAGCCCCTCTTAAGTTCCTCTTATACCACCTAGGCTAGCAATGTACTGCGACTTTTGTACCCGATAGATGGCAATAGGCTCGCCACCTATTACATGGGACTTCACATATTCGGCGTAACGTGGGTGCTAGTTCACCTCTGCATACCCCTTCGGGGATATAGGCGTGACTTATGTATGTATGTATGTGAGAGCCGCCATTGATACACGTTTCAGTGTAGAATTTACCAAAGCTCTAGACAAGCCAAGGTCTGTTAGTAGTGAATATAGGGATTTAGCTAGTATACCCTTCCCTCCCACCTCAACAACATACATTAATAAAAAATAATATGACGTAACGTCCGTACGTAACGTCCAAGACATATTTGTTATTTGCAATCCAAACAATTCGTTTGTGTACGTTTGTGGCACCATTTAACGGTGAATTCGTTTAGTGAAATTGTTTCGGCGATCAATATCGGCTTCTCAGAAAGAGTTTGTCGGTTCAAGGTTGGTCGGTCGGTACTCGAAAATTATATTACGATTAGATTACTACACAGGGTTTAATTCTCGACATTACCTACGTGCCTAAAGCTTTTGATTTATTATTATTTATTCTTTGGGAGTTTTTATTTATTAATTTGTTCATAAAAAGTATAAATACTTCACCTATGCTTAGGGGTAGGTAGAGGTGAAACGATTAATTAAAGATGAGCGAGCCTATTTCCATCTACCGGGCACGTTAATAGTAAGCTAAATGGTATAATCATAAATTGCATTTCGTTTCTTCTCATTACATATACTTTTTCATCAATAAATTTAGTAAAATAATTTTATTTCCGATATAATATTATTAATGTTGGGTAAACGGTATCATTATTTATTAATTATTAGTTTTGTATATTAAAAAAAGTTTTGACTATTACGAAAAAAAAGCAATTTTCCACTCAATTTAATATTATTATTTAACACGATGTAGTAAGATTTATTTTTTATTCTGTGTCGGTTAGCCGACACTATTAATGCTAATAACGGCATGACATTGAAGTTTCGGAGCGCTCTAATAGAACATAACAAATGTGCAGCTAATTTTCCCAATACGTCACAGTGCGGTTGCAATTAGCCCCGTGTAGGGTACCACCCTCGCGGTGCCCCGTACCGACAGGTTGCCGCGGCACCCCTGCATCACGGCCTGTGCGATGCGATTGCTCTCTGTTTACCCAACACCAATACCTATTGAAACATTTCATTTGGCGGGCAATAAATTGCTCTGGGATTATGTGCTTGGCCGCGACTTAATCTCCTATGGGGCCGCGTAATTTATTTAAACGTTCGCAGATCTGTGTACTGGGTCAGGAATACGGTGGACTTTTATTTTCACTGAGGCCGACAGCGGAGGGTGGTGTTTAACCTATATAACTTTTCTAACATTCAGTGAAACCTATGGTTTGATTTCCTTCTGATTTATTGTATTTTGTAATTTATTAAAGGAACAATTAAACAAAACTTTTTGCTTTGCATGGACAAACTTATGACATATTTGTAAATATACAGACCCACACACGCACACATACACACGCATACTCACTCACACACACGGTCCCATGTCGCAATGCTGTTTACCATTACCTACTAATCACTATCTTTACCCACAGTCGTCTTGTACGACACTGGCTGGAGATATGGGGGGTGGTGACAATTATACAGAATATACAACTTTCGTAAGTTCTATACTGGAACGTGTGTCTAAGGCGGCTCTTACGGAATCATATCAAATATGGCGAGGAAGAGAGAGAAGTTGGGGTGACGAAAGTGAGTGTTGACTAGTTTTGAAGGGGCCCCGTAAACCTACACTTGGGTCACAAGTCCCACTGACTCCTCTCACTGCCACACGTTGGTTCCGGCACCCGCACAGTGAATCCATGGAATGATAAGAATTATCGTATCTCTTGATTACTTAAAGGAAATTTTCTTAAGATAATTCAGTTGACAAGATTCCGTATTGTAGTTATGGCGGTGGTCATGTAGAACGCTCACTCGACAGCGGACACGCGCCCCTTACATCACCGCTTATCCTTATCTGTTTGCTCAAGATTTTTGGCTTACAACCATCGCTTTACAACCAACTGTCTCATTGTCAAGTTCAAAGTGTCAAAGACTCGTGTTTTCGAACGCAAACGGAACTCTCAGAGCTATAGTGGGATTATTACCCCCCATACCAAATAAATAGGTAACTTGTTAATAGTAAAATTAAAGCAATTTCATAAAGTAAAATAAACTTTCAGCTACACTGAAACGCCAAAAAAGCTTTACAAAAAACAAATGAATATTTGCATCATATGAAATCGAAATATATTAATATGATTAATGTCATTAAGTAATTTCATTTGTTTTTCGCAAACGTGGGTTCAATATTTTGGACGATGTTGAAGTTTTACTTCTATATTTTATATGTATTGAAGTTTTTGTTGGTGTAGATTTATGGTAGTATAATACAAGTACATATTGAGATGTTGTATGCTTAAACAAAATTAAAAATATACCAAGATATAAGTATAAATATAAAATAATACATGAATATTATATAAAGAGCTATCTACTGCTGTGCCAATTTTAATATTAAGAATTTACTAAGTCCAAATTTTTACATATTAACATATTATATAAAATATTATTGCATATATTCGAGCACACAAGTCTTAAAACAACTAATCATATTAATATTTGTGTTATTTTAAAATGTATATTGTTATCGTGTCGTCGTATGTCGTGTGGTGACGGCAGAGTAGAATAAAATTGTCACCACCCCAAATCTCTCCCGTGGGTGTCGTACAAGGCGACTAAGGATAAATCAGTGATGAGGAATGGGCAGCAGCGTTCCTCTTATACCACCTAGCAATGTACCTACTGCGACTTTTGTGCCCGATAAATGGCAATAGGCTCGCCACCTATTACATGGGATCTAATATAACTGGCGATACGTGGGTGCTAGTTCACCTCTGCCTACCCCTTCGGGGATATAGGCGTGATTTATGTATGTATATTGTTATACTTATTTGCATGATTGACTTTCTCTAAAGCAGCTCTATAGAGATATCGGGCGTGCTGTAACCACTGATATAATATTTAACATAGATTAAGCCACAAATTGTTTACATTAGAGTTAGCGCGTGGCGGTACTGGACTGGAGTGCGTCACCATGCCGGCATTTACAATGCAAAACATTCCGTTAACACCTGCTTTCCACATCATAATGACATCAAGGTATGGTTGTTCATACATTGATAGCAAAATATTTTGGCGCTATCGCTCTAATCTAATTTCAGTACACATTGATCGTTTGTGGTGAATGTTGTCGCTTATTAAAAAAAATCTTTTAATTAACAAAATAAATTGTTCGGAGAAACTATTGAAGCTTGGCAGATCTAATTTTTAATACGGACCGAACAGACATAACTCTAAACACGAAAAAATCGTATCTCAATGAACCATTGTGACATGATTTTTACTGTTTAATAAAAGAAATACATTTGTTTAGTAATTTGTTACAGTCAAGTCTTTTGGTTTCTTAATTTCTATTCTAGTAACTGGAACTGTGTTAATAGGTAGTAGGTACCTCATACTTTTGAAACACCAGCGTGACTCTTGTAGATTTTGCAGTTAGATACAAACGAATGAATATTTCTTACACTGCCATGTCCACTAAAAATCGAAAGGTACAGATATTTTAACTACTATGACAAACAACAAATCAACTGTCGTCCCAGGCCAGCGTGGAAGAACAATAAATATACATCACGCCTACACATACAAGGCAGAGCTGAAGTTCACCAAACACCCACAATTCGCCAACTATGTTAGGCCCCATGTAATAGGTAGCGAACCTATTACCATGCAATATTATTGCTATTGCTAGGTAGGGTATAGCAAGAACGCCGTTGCCCGTTCCTCGACACTGTTACATGTTACACCCTTAGTCACACGCGGGAGGATTTGGGGTGGTGTCAATTGTGTTCTGCTCTGCCGTTACCACACGACATGACATTGGCATTGTAATAGTAATAAAATTGCCACCCGCAGTCGCCACGTGCAGTGTCAAGTGTGTGGAGGTTTACGAATGCGAATACATTGAGGCTTGCATATCGGAGTCTGGTTACAGGAATAAATTGTGTGGCGCCGGATGTTGTTTGCAAGTCTGGTAGGCAAATGCCTGGCGGTAAGGGCACCAGAAGGACGTTACAGAATTATAAATATCATGAATTTTATTTCGACGTGAAGGCATAAGTAGTGGATCAAGGACAAATGAACTAGAACCTAATTTTTAACTAAGATATGAATACTGTAATTGTTAATACTAACCAGAGCTGCTGCTATTAGTATCCATAACACAAGTGCTTAATGCTACTTACTTTGGGTTCGATAGTAGTATAATACTTACTTTCTGTTTGAAATCGAAAACACCAATTATAATCATCGGCAGTTAATCATTGAAATTTTAAATATACCTACACGCATGCATACATAAATCACGCCTACTTATCGGGCACGCAGCTATTTGGTATAACATTTACTCATACTCTACATTACATTCGTCGCATTCTACGACACCCGCGGAAGAGATTAGGGGTGGTGGCAGTATATTGCTATTTGGTATAATATTTACTCATAATCTACATTACTACTACATTACTCATTTACTGCCGCACTCAGAGACGTCAAGTAACGTTAATGAGTACTTAACGACAAAAAATTACAATTCAAAACTAGTCGCCAGTCTTGCCGGGTCTATGGTCTAGATTTGAATGAAAATTTTTGACATTAAATACTCATTAAAGTTAACTGACGTCTCTGAGTGCGGCAGTTAGAGATTTAGGGTGTTGGTGACACTACCCCAAATCTCTTTCGCGGGTAATTTTACATAATATACACGGGTAATTTTAAATATGAATAATTTAAACGAAAGCTCCCGATATACGTGTGCGTAAAGCGCTCGTGATATTCGGCAGCTAGCAACGTTTAGGCCAGGTCCAAAGCCGCAGGGGGCGTCATCGGCGCATGACTGCCACCTGTCGGGCATTGGCCACCTCAACCCTCCGCCGGCGCCGGCGCTCATTACCCTACTTCATGTTCCAAAATCCCGCATGCATAATGCACCGGTTCGTATAAGTGATACTTATTCAAATTTTGGCTCCCATCTCAAAGTTAAATTCGCGAGATTTATAATAACATTGTTTTGACGTCCGTTATCCGTTCACCTGAAGCGTACGGTTGGTGCGTCTGATTTGTCATAGTTGTATTTGGTGAGCATTGTAGGCACAATTTTATTGAAATAATGAAGATGTGTGAAATATTTTTGTATGCTATAATTATTCTTCCATTATTTTCAGTTGTTCAACTTTTTTTTGTAAGTATATTATGCATGTGTAAAATAAATCTCGTCAGTTAGTAGAGTCGCTAGTGGTCAACGAAGAGTGTCAAAGATGTACCAATTTCTTAAAAATTAAAACATAAAAAATATAATTTTCCAAATGCTGATTATTATTTTATATATTAAATATTACAATTAATAGGAGTTTATTTAGTATAAAAGTTATTATTTCATGGCCAAAAACGTTTTCTTCTTATAATAAAAATCTCGTGTCACAAGTCACAATGTTTGTTACCGAACTCCTCCGAAACGGCTTGACCGATTTTTATGAATTATTTTCTGTATATTTGGTAGGTGTCAGTATTCTAGACTCTATTGGTCGTAGACCTTTTTTTATACTGCTAGTTTATAAGGGCTAAACGCTTGCCGGATCAGCTAATTTTAGTATAACTTTCGATGAAATGTGAATGATAGCCTAAACTAGTAAAGGGCAAGGTCCTTTTAAGTGACATCTTACATTCGACTTATTTCATTAACGAATATAATTCTCAGGAGCGTATGACTGCTAATAAAGGCATTAGCTAACTCTCTGTACCGGTTGCAACATTTTAGTCGTCATCAATATTATGGCCGTGAATCATTCCTCATTGTGGTTTCGCAACATCGCGTGAGCTGGGCTGACACGGGACACTTCCCAGGAATCACAAAATACTGCTGACATGAGCAAGGTTAGGCCGTGACGCTAATCCTAACTAAATGCGAAAGTGTGTTTGTTTGTTTGTGACGCTTTCACGCCTAAACCACTAGTGAAAAAATGACACTAATGGAAAGCTACATTATGATTATGAGCAAGTAATATAAGTTGTGTTTTTTTATTATTATAGACTACGAAAATTAAAAAAATGTAATCCAAAGTTTGCCTATGTAAGTCATTAGACATTGAACTTGCGCTGTCATTTTGATAATTGTTAGGTCTACTCAGAACTTACTTGTCGATTGTGAAACAGGTTAGGTTACTATAGAGATCCCTTAAATATTTTACTTTTAACATTCAACCATATTTAGTTGAGTTATTGAATTTTAATTGTTAGTTATTATAGCGATTGTGGCTTTGACAGTTATTTAAAGACTCAATGCGAGCGAAGCCGCGGCTGAAAGCTAGTTCTCATTATAATTTTATTTAGCACAAGTCTTCTGGCACCGGTAGAGTCTCGGGCATAAAAAATGTAATGCAAGCTGCCATGGGGAGGCACGCGCGGTTGACATATGCCACACTGGTGGCCGTTTGCCCTTGCACTCGTGTTTTACTCGAGTTAACATCGTCAGGCATTCGATTAGGGTTTTTTCGTGGTCGTGTAGGTGGCTCCGTCGGGTTCGTTCATTAGGGTCTGAATTTTTTTGACAAATTATTAGCCTTATTTCCTCGTCATATGAACTATCAGCTCTGTCAAGGTTAAAATAATTTGCACATTTTAATTGATACTGAATAAGGAATATTTCGATTATGAATTGTTTGTATTACGTCTTTGTGGAAATATGCGGATTAAAGCAAGTGTTTATAAAACTGCGCTGTAGTATTATTTTCCTGGTCATATATTATTATGCCGTTAAGATAAATTCAGGAACATTTTAAATTTTGTGAAAAAAAATTAATAACGAGCATTTTGATCATATAAATAAGAAGCGCGTAAAATAAATATTAACAATATTCTAAAATGTTGTTTACAGTTTTGTGTTTGTAAATGTTTTACAGCTCATTTTTACCATAAAATAAATCCTTCACGGAGCTATTTTAGTGCTTCCAACAATAACAAAAAAAATCGCACGACTCTTAAAAATTAAAAAATATATAATAGGTAATTATGTGTATCCTATCTAGGATTCTTAGCAAAGAATTAGGTAGACAATAGACCTCTATCCGCGGCAAAAGTGTGGTTTACCGATGGGTCATTACGGACGGACAAAATTGGTATTATTATGTGATCACCATATGGTCAATTTGAGGTGCACCGGGGCAGGTTTCGCCCATGGCACGTGCCGTCTTGGGTTACCTACCCGAAAGGGACTTCACTTAATTGTTATTAACCCTTGCAACAGTTCGCATGGACTGCGTAATGCGATAGCACAATTTTCGAGGCACCCGTACAATTTCACGAAAATATAAATAGCGTGTTCGTATTTTGGGCAATACATTGTCGTGTTGTAAGGAATCAGTCATTCAATATTTTTAATCATCATTGTTATACTGGCTGAAAAGAGATGACGCCACTTTCGTTTTATTTTTTAATTTAAGTTTTAAAGAAAAAATATCTCTTGTTTTAAAATTATAATAATAGGTAATATTATTTATTATTTTAGCGGTTATATTGTTTTTGTTTTACTAATTTTTCTTATCCTTATGGTTGAAAAATATATTGATAAATGGGATAAGTAGTCTCAAAGTATGACGTGATAATAAGTAAATTAGGATAGCACGGACTGTGTTATTTTCTCAACCACTTCGTATGTAGTGAATGCTTATTGCAATGATTGAAATTTTGTTGGAGTAATTGATTAATTCAGTTTCATTGATCATTTATTCCACGGAAACAGCACCATACACTTAGGTTTTAGAATATCTCAACATGAAAATAAATAATCTTCCGCCCTCTTAATTTTGTTCTTTTCGTTTTTGTTCTGACGTTAGAGTTTTATATACATTAATTAATTAATGGTGCCAAGCAGACGGGCGGCAGGCCGTTAAACCTTGCCAAATCTAGAGCTGCTTGACAATAGACACACTGCACAGCCCCCACATAATTTAGAAATAGGGTAGATAGGAATGGAAGTTTTACTTATATTAATCTAACTAGTAGGTACTACTATTAACCTACTATATATTTTATGAATAGGTTAGATTTAGGACGTCGACTAAACAAAGTTTCACTAACCGTTTCAGAATCGGCGAAACTTTCCAGAATGGGTATCGTATTAATTTGCCATCGTAATAGAAACAGTTTCATGTCTGCACGCGGTAAAACAATTGCGCTCAGTAGCGCGCCGCAGTAAAACCTTTCGGTCGTATAATAATAATATAAACGATCCTTTTGTGTTTCGCTTATTAATAAAGCGGGCCGACCCATGTTGTTCCGGCTTGTTGATTAAGGCCTTGCCTAATGTATTGCAAATTGGCCGTCTTTTGCACTGCTTTGATAAATTAACCCCGGAATAATTTGTGTCTGATTAAGCGGCTGTTAATGATAATGAAGTTAATGGTGATGACTTTGAAATTCGAGAATTAATAATTTGGGGTGCGAACTTTCCCAACAAATTGTTTTATTAAAAGTCTGAAGCGAAATGAAGAAAGTAACTTAAAATACTTACTTTGTTTTAAATTCATTTGTTATTTATGTCTATTCAATGTAATGATTTTGTACTCCCTTCAAATTGAAAGGAGAGAATTGGCCAGAAATAAATTTAAGCGTTAAAATTAAATATCGTAGCGATATAATAAGGGAATAAAATGTCTTAAAAGGAAGAACTGGAATTCTGCAATAACAATTGGATACAATTTAACATTTTTAGGTGTAATAAAATCGCTCCAACTGCAGTTGCTAATGCCTATCGCAATTTCCGAGCCATAAATTGTGTTTAATGCAACTCACTATGAAAATGTATTTCGTAGTGCTACGGGTCGTAAAGTTGCAATTTGTTACTGTGTAGACAGACATAGGAAAAGTAAACTAAACCTTTATGGGATTTTGTTCTTATAATCATCAAAAAATATATAAATCCGCGTCAACGATATGCGTGTTTTTATAAAAAGATTAGCGTATTTTTTGGAATATATATTCAAGATAGGTACCGTACCTACTGCAGTAAGAGTATCGTTTTTTATTACACCATTACCTGTTTTATGAATTACCTTTCCACATAGCTAAATCATAAAGCGATAAACTGAAGAACACATTATTGTCGACTTATGAGTAACTGCCTGGCACTTGGAAAAATAATGAATAATAAAATGTCCGGCATAACAAATAATTTCACATGTTTTTTATAGTTCTACTTAAAATATACCACAAAAGTACCAGGGTAACAGAAACGGGTAGCAGTTATCAGTGCCTCCGTCGCGAATTGTAGCGCCCGTGGTGTGGTTGAATGACTTTGGAGGAATGTTAACGATCGCGTGGTTGGCTTACAGGCTTCAGGCTGTAACAGCCAAAAGGGTTATTATTATCGCCTGCTACTAAATGATTATTGTTGTGTCATTTACACGGCAAATTGACGTAACACTTTCCAAAGAATTATTTGGTAATGTCTTGAAGGATTTCGACCTCTATATCCGACTATAGGGAGATAAAGGTAGGTCTTTGTTAAACAAATTTATATTTTGCATTAACATTGTAGAGCTCTGCGAGTTCACAGGAAATTGACAATGGTTTTATACACATAATGATATAATAATTATAATAAAATTACACATATCACAAAAAACAGAAAACAAATGTTAACTTATTTGAAAAAAAAGCTGACGAACAAAAAAAGAAAACCAATTTACCAATTTTTTACCCACAAAGCAGGCTCATTGTTATTCTTGCAATGTTATCGCTGCAGTTGTTTTGTGAGGGTAGTTATAAATGAGCGGAGCGTGGGGAGGCCGTTTATGAGGTAATCTGGAGCATCTCTTTGTAGCAGCCTGCTTTGTAGAGCGCAGACAAGCCGGCGGCGCGGCCGGCGCCTACCCCGTGCTAGGGCTGCCACCTGCGTCTTAGATATAATAACATTAATAACGTCTATTTAGTCTGAAGGTGTTCGATAGAGCAGTGCGATCGCGTAAACTACGCAATGTTCGCTAAGGCCAGTCATTGGATGGGTGACCAAAAATGTTTTATCTCGAGTTCCTCCGTGCTTCGAAAGGCACGTTAAGCCATTGGTCCCGGCTGAATCTGCAGTCGTTAATACCCACCAACTTGCACTGGGCCAGCGTGTTGGGTCCATTCTCTCTATATTCTTTCAACCATAGATAAGGCCTGTGGACATTAAAATTATATTGTAGTACAAAATTTTCATGCATGGTATCTGTGATTGAAGAGTTGCCAGTAAAATAATTAGTAAAGTTTGATAAAGTAACATTTCAACTTTAAAAATACTGGGCATGGCGCACACTTTAAAAACCTTTTAATAGTTATGTAAATTTTACGTAGATGTCTGTATTATTTTTTACTAGTCATGGACAATGGTGAAAGGTAGACAAGTTATCGTATCATCGGAAACCGGTAAAAGTTATTTTATATCTAACATCTACTGCCAGTGCCAATAAAATACGACAGACAGACATTAAGTAATTTGGGAACTTTTGTAATATACCATGGACATAATTGAGTTGAGCCAGCCCTGACTTAGGCTCTCGCGTATCACAGGCGTTATGAATAGTAGCCGACGCGGAACGAAAGTATACTTGACACAAACTGTGTGACACTTCCTAATTGAAGTGGACTGAAATTAAAAGTGAAAATTTACCAAATGGAGGCTTTTTTGACCTCTGCTTTGTTCTCTAGAAGAAGACGTCTAATATTAAAAGGCCGGTTTTTTTAATGCATAGTTAACTCAACCAATTTATAAAATTTGTTACTAATATTTGTATTTCAGTGTGGTATTTAACCATTCGTAATAATTTGTTGAGTTAACTATGCATCTAAAATATCAGACTTATATACAACCATTAGTAACAATTTTTAACAATTGGTTAACGGCCCTAATAAATAGTATCAAAATTGCTTATATTTTCTCTCTAGGAACTGGGATGATAAGTGTAAATGCAAGATTTAAAAATATGATATCTATGCCCAGCGAAAAGCTCTTTTAGGAGAAAAAATATATATCAAAGCTGACGTGTATCCAGTTTAGTCTAGTTTTAATGACTGACTTCTCGTTATAGTTTAACGAGCTTCCCGAAGTGTTGAAGGCAGACTACTGCAGTAATCCCTCGTTTTACGACGCGATAGCATTAACCGCTACTTCATCGTGTAACTGCTTAAAGTTTTCATGCTGATGACACACATATTTTCTCCTAGTATTCCGACAAGGAAGATTTTTTTAAATACATAAATTTATCCCAGAAGTTATAAGCAGAAGTCAATTATCTATCACGTTTCACCAATTATGTTAGGTCCCATGTAATAGGGGGCGAGACTATTGTATCTCACGGGCACGTTAGTCGTAGTATATTGCTAGGTGTTATATAAGAGAAAAACTCATCGCTATCTTTAATAATATATATTTATATTTAAATGCAACCATCTTCCTATTTAATGAAAATAATTTATAATTGATCTGAGATAAGATGGTTCATCATTAATATTTTGTTTGGTTTCGTAGGTATATTTTGAATCAATGGGTTAATATTTTGCTTGGTTTCGTAGGTATATTTTGAATCAATGGGTTAATATTTTGCTTGGTTTCCTAGGTATATTTTGAATCAATGGGTTAATATTTTGCTTGGTTTCGTAGGTATATTTTGAATCAATGGGTTAATATTTTGCTTGGTTTCGTAGGTATATTTTGAATCAATGGGTTAATATTTTGCTTGGTTTCGTAGGTATATTTTGAATCAATGGGTTAATATTTTGCTTGGTTTCGTAGGTATATTTTGAATCAATGGGTTAATATTTTGTTTGGTTTCCTAGGTATATTTTGAATCAATGGGTTAATATTTTGCTTGGTTTCGTAGGTATATTTTGAATCAATGGGTTAATATTTTGCTTGGTTTCCTAGGTATATTTTGAATCAATGGGTTAATATTTTGCTTGGTTTCCTAGGTATATTTTGAATCAATGGGTTAATATTTTGCTTGGTTTCGTAGGTATATTTTGAATCAATGGGTTAATATTTTGCTTGGTTTCGTAGGTATATTTTGAATCAATGGGTTAATATTTTGTTTGGTTTCCTAGGTATATTTTGAATCAATGGGTTAATATTTTGCTTGGTTTCGTAGGTATATTTTGAATCAATGGGTTAATATTTTGTTTGGTTTCCTAGGTATATTTTGAATCAATGGGTTAATATTTTGCTTGGTTTCCTAGGTATATTTTGAATCAATGGGTTAATATTTTGCTTGGTTTCGTAGGTATATTTTGAATCAATGGGTTAATATTTTGCTTGGTTTCGTAGGTATATTTTGAATCAATGGGTTAATATTTTGCTTGGTTTCGTAGGTATATTTTGAATCAATGGGTTAATATTTTGTTTGGTTTCCTAGGTATATTTTGAATCAATGGGTTAATATTTTGCTTGGTTTCGTAGGTATATTTTGAATCAATGGGTTAATATTTTGCTTGGTTTCGTAGGTATATTTTGAATCAATGGGTTAATATTTTGCTTGGTTTCGTAGGTATATTTTGAATCAATGGGTTAATATTTTGTTTGGTTTCCTAGGTATATTTTGAATCAATGGGTTAATATTTTGCTTGGTTTCGTAGGTATATTTTGAATCAATGGGTTAATATTTTGTTTGGTTTCCTAGGTATATTTTGAATCAATGGGTTAATATTTTGCTTGGTTTCCTAGGTATATTTTGAATCAATGGGTTAATATTTTGCTTGGTTTCGTAGGTATATTTTGAATCAATGGGTTAATATTTTGCTTGGTTTCGTAGGTATATTTTGAATCAATGGGTTAATATTTTGCTTGGTTTCGTAGGTATATTTTGAATCAATGGGTTAATATTTTGTTTGGTTTCCTAGGTATATTTTGAATCAATGGGTTAATAATTTGCTTGGTTTCGTAGGTATATTTTGAATCAATGGGTTAATATTTTGTTTGGTTTCCTAGGTATATTTTGAATCAATGGGTTAATATTTTGCTTGGTTTCCTAGGTATATTTTGAATCAATGGGTTAATATTTTGCTTGGTTTCGTAGGTATATTTTGAATCAATGGGTTAATATTTTGCTTGGTTTCGTAGGTATATTTTGATTCAATGGGTTAATATTTTGCTTGGTTTCGTAGGTATATTTTGATTCAATGGGTTAATATTTTGCTTGGTTTCGTAGGTATATTTTGAATCAATGGGTTCGTATCGTGACCCGGTTTGTTGTGATGGATGTTTTACTTGTAGGCCCTATCTCTCCTTATATTAAAACTAAACAAAATATCTCCAATCAATTTTGATCCTTAACATATTTAACGTAAAACACAAAGTTGATCTAGAGAATATGACATAACTATTGTGGTGATATACTTATGGTGATAATGATGAATATATTTAATTAAATGATTATAAGCACATTGAATAATAAAGCTTTATAAGTATATAGATTTGGTAATAACTGTACATGATATTTAAAATGTTTTATGCATGAATAGAAAAAAAGACAAAATTAATTTTAACGATGGATATAATGCTATGATGCGACTTCCGAATCAGCTGAAAATCTATAAAAAAGAAAATATAAAGAAATAAAATGACTCAAGGAAACTGGTTTCTGGAGGAGGCAGTACGGAAGTTGTAAGATTCATTGCAAAATACTGGCGACATTTCTTGCCTGTAAATATAAAGTAAACATTATATAGCGAACTTCTATTTGACAAAAATCTCCTTGAAACGTAAATACACTTTTACCCTTGTATGGTGTTTACTATCTTGCGTTACTTACTTACTGTACCTTACTATTGTCATATTTCAATTATATAAAAATAAAATTATATTGTATTTTTTAGTTTCTATTTAACGAAAATTCTTAAAAGCGAACGATTTATTGCGAAAACCCTTGTTAACCCGATTCCTTGAATTTCGTTATATTGAGTTGCATTGTATATTTATGTTGGCATGTATAGGTAGCTACTGCCGTGGCATAGGCATTTTCATCGTCTCAAATTTCCTACTCTGGAAATTTTCGTTGGGGTCGATACCGTTCTGCGGTCTCAGCAGTTTTTGCAGAAGCCCGTCTCCGTATATTGATTATCGGAATGTAGGCCACAGATCCTTTATGAATCGTAAACAGTCGTTGGACAGGACAAACGAAAATATAATACTGTATACGGCCTCCATCGTAAAGTTTATTGGCAGGTGTTTTAGTATAGGAAGTTGATATATAAAACTATGAAATAAAAACCACTTTTACGGATTTATTCGCATATATACTTGTGCCTACGGGGAATGCCTCAGTCTATAATAATTTCATTCAATAGTTGTCATGCATAACATGCATTTAATAAGTATGTCGGGGTCAAGCGCTTCGTTGGCGGATCGCGGCGTGTGTGGGTTTTGGAAACCCATCATTATAGACTGAGGCATCTGTCCCTTGGCCACACGGGCTTTCGATGTCTAGTGTATTTACGGTTCATATAAAGGCAAGAGAATGTTGATATTTAAACCTTCCGTGACAAAGAAAAGCTATTAAAATTTGTTTATCCATACCTGGTATTTTTACAATAAGAGTGTATTGAAAAAATTCAAATTTTAATTGATTGATTGATTGGGGGCTAGCTTTTCTTTGTCACGGAAGGTTTAAATATTTAAATATTCTCTTGCCCTTATACCATTTCATTTGGGGTCGAAGCAGTTTGTTTTTCTCATTAACATTCATGTCATTTCTTAAGCAATCCTCCTATCTCTTCTGTGGGCTTCCTCTTTCTTTAATAATCATTATTAAAGTCATATGCATTTGTCAGTGTTTAAATTACATATAAGGTTTAAATATACATCAGCTTGTTCCACAAAGTATTATTTGAAAATGTTATACATAAATTAGAGAACGTCATAGACATAACTTTAGTTTTCTGTTTGATAAATTATGCCGAAAAGCTAATCGAAACTTCACGCGATATTATTTGGCTAAAAATAGCCTAACTCGAAGCTAGCCTTGCCCTACAATGGATTCCGATAAACATTAAAGAATTTTTCATTCACTTTACGTCACGAGTTCAAGAATTTTTTAGCCGATGCTATCTTTTACTAACTGAGTATTTAGAAATCTAAATAAAATTCTAGTCCATGAAGCCCAACATCGCATAATATAAATTAGAAAAATGAAAAATGTCTGGATCCAACAGTAGTAAGTTTGAAGGTATGAAGCACAACTTATATGAAGCACATCCAATAACAAAAATATTGTACCTATTAAGTTTAATTTACAAATAGTTAAGAAAATATACATATATTCTAAATATATTTTAAAAATTAATAATTACATCTTAAAAACTACATCGAACCGCTAAAGGGTCTTGAAAACCACTTATGATATAAAAACACAAGCGACTTGAATTTGCAAAGTTGCTTATTGAATGCTCCGAATGCTCCTTAAATTACGGCTTATATTCACTCTGAATAAAATATGAAGTTTCTCAATATATATTTTATAAATAATTTTATTTATAATTTATTTCGGGCATGCTAGACTATAAAATGGAATTTTTGTCAAATTGTTGTTTTTGGGATACGTAGTAGCCCTCCAACTGAAGTATCTTAATCAATATAATATAATAGTATCATGTTCGTAATACTACAGAATTATTACAGTATAGATAGATATACAAGAAAGTACCTAGAGCCGTCAACTATTCCTATCGTAGTGACTGCTACGACCGTAGATGCTCGTAGCAAAAAGATGTCGTCATTAAGATTTGTTCTGAGAGATTCTGTATTACTTTGTAGTGTATCGAGACCGCTAATGCCCATTTCTCATAATATTTATAGTCCTTAGTCGCCTTGACTACAACCGCAGGAGAGACAGGGTGACAGGATGTCAGGATGATGACAATGTATCCTGCTCTATCATCACTGCATGGCACTAAACTAATAAGAAACTTTCTTCTTGGCGGATTGTCTTAATTTCTGTTAGTTTTTTGGATCATCGATTTGTTCGAATGGTCCAATCGTTGCCGTTTGCCAAGAAAGAGGTCTCGGATTCGAATCCTGGTAGGGGCAAATGTTTGTACTGAACATTTGTTCTAGTTATGGCTTTTATACAGAATGCAACAGAAAGGTGCAGTGATATTTAAAGAGGACATCAAACTGAATAACTTTCACTATGGAACTGACATAAAATTTCACAAAAAAAAAACAATTCACCTTTCCATACAAACTGGTTCACGATTTGGTATCCTCATTAGTGTAAATTTTTAAATTTGGATTACGTTCTCATAGTAGGTATTATGGTCTGAATAACCTCTTTTAATATCATTGCGCCATTCTATTACGCCGTATGATTATGTAGTATATTATAAATATTTGTATCATTATTAACTTTGTAGTGACGGCAGAGAGGAATGCAATTGAATTTGACGGCCGCCTTGGTCGAATGCTCAGATTGCTGATTATTGGCCATGAGGTCCCGGGTTCGAAACCTGTTAGGGGCAAATCATGGTTGTGTATATGTTTATGTAGTATATTTTCAACATTTATATACATAATTATATTAAAAATATGTCCGTCATCTAGTATCCATAACACAAGTGCTTAGGCTACTTACTTTGGGCTAGATGATAGGTGTGAGTGTAAAAATATTTATTATTATTATTAAATGTCGCGCGGGTGTGGAGTCTGAAATAAGCTGACGAAACGCAGGTGTCAAAACACCCCTGCCTGCCCCTAAGGGGAGAAAGACGTGATTTATGTATTACATACATATCTGAGACATTCTTTGTTATATCGCCCTTGGTATATAATACTGTTTGTGTAGTGTATTAATGTAGTTCTTTTTATTGTTGACAGCCACCGAGCTAGACCTACTCGGCGCTCTGTCGCTGCACAACACGACGCGGGCCGGTGTCAGCATCGCGCCCGGAATGCAGCCACAGCGGACCGCCTACACACTAGACGGTAACACCTCTCCTTACAATGCCTTATGACCCCGACACATTTTTGAAACGCGATGCGACTCCACGTGTAGACACCGAACAGTCCGGCGTCATAGAAAACCAATACATTTGATTCGACTCAACCTCAACACGCATCGCGTTACATCGGGTCGCGTCGTGTTTTAAAAATGTGTTTCTGGCATTATTGAATAGGTACCCACCCAATTCTACATGGTACAGAAGATATTTGTCTAGGTTGTGTATCAATATCGGCCGTGTGGTGACGGCAGAGTAGAATACAATTGTCACCACCCCAAATCTCTCCCGTGGGTGTCGTATAAGGCGACTAAGGATAAACCAGTGATGAGGAATGGGCAGCAGCGTTCCTCTTATACCTACCAATTAGCAAAGTACTGCGACTTTTGTGCCCGATAAATGGCAATAAGCCACCCACCACTCGCCACCTATTACATGTGACCTAGCATAATTGGCGAAGCGTGGGTGCTAGTTCACCTCTGTCTACCCCTTCGGGGATATAGGCGTGAATTATGTATGTATGTGTATCAATATTATTGATTTTTATCACAGTTCTTGCTTCTCAAATAGAAAAGAAACGAACTCTGAGACATGCCATTAACAAGTGACTAAACATAATTGTTTTTAGTAATGTGTGATGTGCTTTTTAAAAAAAACTGACATGGGACTTATTCACTGACAAATTATAATACAAATGACGTATTTTTAATACTTAAGTTGCGAACAAACACAATTGAAAATACACAACACAGCTGTTTTGACAGGTCCATTCAAGGAAAAACACGGATCGCATAACAGGTGACACGTCCGATAATCGTAATTTAATTTCATAAAAGTTTTTGTGTTATCGTATTCACGATAATGGATCGTAAACACGACTGCCGCCGCGAGTGTGCAATCCATTTCAGGTGCAATTCCACTTATACGCCCGTCCATTAAGAGCCGAGGCGTGTCTCTTACATTTAAGTTTGTACTTAACAAGTTCGGTGTCACTTGGGACTGTAGATGGACATATGTCTGGATCAAAATTTAATGACCAGACAATGCTTATCGGTCTGCAATACTTTCAAAATATGTGAGCATTTTTTGATTCCTGTGATTAGAAAAAGAATCCTGAATTTCGGCATGTTAATTAGTGTGGGTGTCTTGGAGGAGTCTTGGGTGGCCGAGCGGTCAGGCACCTGCCCGGATAGCAGCGGACGCGGGTTCGATTCCCGCCTCAAGATCATAATTTTTCGAAATTCTTTTTCTAACCACCAAAATCTTTGTGCTAATAATATACAGTGTTAAGCATGTGTACACAGCACGACAAGCAAACATTGAATCCTTAAAAATTAATAAAGATGTATAATTAGCAGTAGGTAAATGTTAATTTTCTCTGATTATTTTTTATTTGATGTTGTGTTTTAATTTAGATGTTATATCTACAATCACCGTCCCGCGCCTGTCCCTTGTTCCGAATCAATTTTCTTTACGGAGTACATTGAGTGTGCTTCCGAAGGTTTCCGAGGGGCGCGCCTATTGTGTTTCCCTTACTTTTTGGCATTTGCCATTCGCCATTGTACGAGACGTTGTGGCCGAGAGGAAATTGATAAAACGACTCAAGCAAGGGCGCTGGAATAAAGATAGGGTGGCGGGTTCCACAACAATATGCTCCTCACTTCCTCATAATGAAATGATGATTTATACTCGAGTTTTGTATGCACTGTTTGAGGAACACGCAGTCAAACACGAAATGTTGTCACTGCACAATTACTGTTTTTTTTTCATAAAAGTAGCGTTGACTGGTTTTCATTTAGTGGAGTCGATATATATTATTTAATTTAGGACCTTCGAAAGGATTTAACGTATAGTCAACATCACACATCACAATTGCTTTACATCAAACACGTTAAGGCTAGATAATAATGTTTAAATAATAACAGATTATTAATTGAACCTTATATAAATGTTAGAAAAATTATCCTAGTCCTAAACAACCACCAGGACAAGAATTGTTCGATATTTTCCTGACCTCTTTTTCATTGTAATCCATTATATATGATTTTTATTTATAGGTACTATGCTTTTGTCTCGACAAATACCCAACCAACACACAAATAAAACTTGTCGTGTTATTGAAAATGACATTGTGGTCTATTGAAACAATGTTAAACGAATAACAAACAGACGGCGATGTATTTTAGGAGGGTGTTAAAACATTAGAGCGGTTAATTCGACATCAAAAATGGTCGAAAGAGGTTTTGAGCCCCGTGTAATCCGGCGCGGGGTGGCCTCGATTCGTGGATTCGGAACGAGCATGTAAATTGATTCCAAGCCCTCTCTCGGCATGCGCTGAGCCTCGGGGGGCCAGTCGTTCGCGTAGACACTGATTAACTTCTTTGGGTACCGCAAAATGCCACTCAGGGCTGCTCTAAAATGATTTTTCGACGACCTTACCATTGATGCTCCCTATTGTTTTTTGGTAAATAAGTTAATCGAACATGCCTCGAAATGGCATGAAGGAAGAAAGTCACAAATTCAATTCAAAATTTACAAAGCGGCTACGTGAGACAGTAGGTGACAGACAATAAGGCTGGTCTGTATTTCGCGCAAAAAATTAGTCTCGCCATTCAGCGAGGTAATGCAGCCAGCGTTATTGGTACACTTCCTGTCTCGGAAGACCTAGGCGAGGTTTTCTACCTTTAATTTAGCTTTTAGTCCCTTAGTTTTATGAATGTTATATTTGTGCAATATTTTTCAACAGAATCTAACCATTCAAAATTCAATATATACCTACTTGTTTATGTCTTTTCATTATATTTCGTTTGATGTGTTACGTCTGTTTTTTTAAGACAAATCTTCTTGATGCTTGTCGAATATTATATAATTATGTAGTTTTGTTACACTCACACTCTATCATCTAGCCAAAATGCCAAATGCTTATAAACAATTTAATTTTCAGATCTACAGAGCATCTTACTATAAAATTATATTTAAAACTGTATAGTGACTGAACTGTAATATGACTGTCACTAATTTTCGCTAATATTGATTATATTTACTGGCGCAGTGCCTTAGCGAGCTCGGCCTGCGATTGCTTAAACTAAGCAATGTTCGCAAAAATATTTCAGCGGCGTTATAAACAGTGTCAGTTATCAAAACGAAAAATAATTGATTGCAATTTAATTCACACTTCACAGATGCGCAGAAAACAGCACCTCCTGTCAATCTCACGGTGGGGTCCCCAATACCCCAGTATTAGATAATATCTTTCAATAGTTCAGTTCCAATTTCGCAACCCTGTCGATTAGGGGACCTGTCGCATTCGTCGCACAGCATTTACACGTAACGTAATCCGCGCCATTAGGCGATGCGCGTAATTGTCGAAGGGTGACCGCCCTAATTGTGGGGATCGATGGTTTGTCTCTTGCACTCAAGTGTCAAACGTCACGGGCAGGCGAAGGCATGTTCTCCTATGATGCGTTTAAGTGGAAATTTCGCGACTGACACCGCCTGTCTAGAGCATCCTGTGCGCTGACCGATTTAGTATTTCATCCACGCTATAATATATCGAGTTTTGGTTGCATATTGGAAACAAACATACTTTACTTAAGGACAATTAAAATAAAAGACTCGTAACATGTTATCTTAGTTGTTTTTACAGTGCTTTGGAATGGTTCCAATTAATATATACCTACATAGTTATTTTTTAAAACACTTATTTACTATCTCAAAACCATTTAACAAAAACTAAAACTATCACTAATACAAAAAAAAACCTTCCTACGAAATCAAGAAAAACATACTCAAATTCACGTAGCTATTTTTTGCAAATATTTATGGAATTGCTGTTCACGGTTTCGGGGTCTTGTCATAGTGTTAAATTGTTTGTTGTTAATTTGTTTGTATAATGAAATATTCAAGTAGTTTTATATGACGTGACGTAAATATTTTCTCATTTCGACCAACGCGGTGTAACATAAAATAATTTGTATTGATGTAAAAATACGATCGAAACAGAAAAGCGAAGCATCTCATTGTAAAAATAAATTGGGTCTAAATTATTGTCTGTATTGGGACTTGAAAAAGAGGGTTGTCAGGTAGGCGGCCAGCTATAAAACCTAAGCCAAAACCATAAGCAGCATGGATTGGAATGTTGTCATTCCAATCACTCAATCCGTTCATCGGTCTCTCGACATGGTCCGTTCCGTCTCTTTTCTATACATTAATTCACCACTAGCACCTTTAAGGTGTTATGGATGATATGAATCAAAAGGGAGTGGATGGCTTGATGACGTCTGACCGATATGAATAGAAGAGGAAACATACTGCACCGACCCCAGATAGACTGGCAACAGTGCAGGGTGAAGAAGATTGGGACTTGAAATTAATTCAGCCAAAACTGTAGATTGTTCGTAGATGGAGCAGGCACTTGTGAATATGTCAGGCGCTGTTGCTAGCGCTCTATCGTAGGCGCCACGTCACTCCGCCACCGAAATTAACGTAAACAACTAGACCGTTATTTGCTTTGAACATTTCCATAATAAACGTTATGACATAACCACAGGGTAGGCTGGCCTTGTTCCGACCGTCAATAAACTGGTAGCTGGGAAGAATACTTCCCTCCCAACTCGTTCCCAAGATCATAATAACTGAACTAAAACCTAATTTAAATGCTAGCGACAGAAGCAAAGCTAGATCATAAGTACGAAACCACAAAATCTATATATTATTTCATTTTGTCCAAATGTTTAAACATTCTAGAACATATTAATCTACAACTACATAACCCACAAAGTCAACATTTTCCCTCAGAAATTATATAAGCATACATACATACATAATTCACGCCTATATCCCCGAAGGGGTAGGCAGAGGTGAACTAGCACCCACGTTTCGCCAATTATGTTAGGTCCCATGTAATAGGTAGCGAGCCTATTGCCATTTATCGGGCACAAAAGTCGCAGTACATTGCTAGGTGGTATAAGAGGAACGCTGCTGCCCATTCCTCATCAGTGATTTATCCTTAGTCGCATTGTACGACACCCACGGGAGAGATTTGGGGTGGTGACATTTGTATTCTACTCTGCCGTCACACACGGTATTATATAAGCATACTTTCAAAAATAACGACGTATAGAATACTTTACATGGCACTATTCACTACGACACAATAATCGGCAATTGATTGTTTAATTACTTTGTAAAACGTAATAGTATAAAGAATAATAAACTCGTATTTTATAATTCAATTTAGACGAGCGTATTCCAAAGGTTTTATATAGGTAGATACTCAATATCAGCGTGCGAAGCTGAGCTTAATTAGTGATGTGTAATGAGCTCAGTGAATAAGCCCCTCCGATAGAGAAGAAATCATGTGGAAACTTAATACTTAACTTAGTAGTGGAGGACTACAATTTGTTATTTGTATACGTATGTTTAGGTAATAATTTAAGATTTTCCATTGTGTTTTTGTTTATGTAGATTAATGAGATTTTTTTTAAAAGTTTAGAAATATTTCTATAAACTAAAACCAATAAAAATACTCCTTAAAATTACATTAAATAAATAAATATTTAGGAGGAACAAAAATATTGTTAGTCGTAAATTCATAAAACCTGTATGAGTGAACTGCTGGCTGATTTGTCAGCAATACTTTTTATAAACCTATACACAAAAAACAATTGACAATCAATTACAGATACAAAATAAAAGACCAATAATTTAGCGCGCTTTTGTCGTCAAATAGATAGATAGCTAACACAAAAGGCTTTCTTTTAAAATAGTACCTATTATATAAAAATTAGTGCTCATAAAAATTTACAACGTAGTTTTGCCTCCGATGCACGCTAATCAATTCCATTAAATTCAATTATGCTTAACTTCTGTGTGGTCTGGAAATTTTAGGGCACATCATTTTTTATGACAGAAATCAATGCAAAGGTAAATAATTTTCACTATATTATATATTAGTGCAAATATGTTAGTCCTGAAGATTCTTCTTGGACTAAGTTAGTTAAAATTTTGCGTACATTTAGATTTTAACGTAAAATATGCATGTAACATATTAGGTTGGGGAAAAAGTCTTTTCGAATTATAGTATGTATAAACTTGTAATAAAATCTCTTTGGCTATACTATTTGTATCTGGCTGGTTTTGGTATCATTGAAAGTTTAAATTTTAAACAACATAATTCCAAATTCAAATTAGGTAAATGTGTGATTTTCATTTGTTTTTCGTACCGCTAAGATGAGTGAATCTAATGAAGAAATTCGATACATTTTAAAATTTTACTACAAAAAAGGTAAAAATGCAACGCAAGCCGCGAAAAAAATTTGCGATGTTTATGGACCTAGTGCAGTGTCTGTGAGAGTGAGTAGCACAAATTTGTTTTAAGCGTTTTCAATCCGGAAATTTTGATGTCAAAGATGCACGTCGCTCTGGTCGCCCTATTACAGATAAATGGATGCCATTTTTGAAAAAGTGGAGCAAGATCGGCATGTCAGTAGTTACGACGTATCTGAAGAACTGGGAATTGACCACAAAACAGTTTTGGCGCATTTGAAAAAAACTGGGTACACAAAAAAGCTCGACATTTGGGTACCTCACGAGCTCACTGAAAGAAACCTAATGAACCGTGTACTCATTTGTGATTCTTTATTACGACGTAATGAAACCGAACCATTTTTGAAGAAGCTGATAACTGGTGATGAAAAGTGGATCACGTACGATAAGAACGTGCGAAAAAGGTCGTGGTCAAAGGCCGGTCAGGCTTCACAGACTGTGGCGAAACCCGGGTTAGCTCGCAACAAGGTGATGCTGTGTGTGTGGTGGGATTGGAAGGGCATTATTCATTATGAGCTGTTACCACCAGGCAGGACCATCGATTCTGAACTCTACTGCGAACAACTGATGAGATTAAAGCAAGAAGTTGAGAGAAAGCGGCCGGAATTAATCAACAGAAGGGGTGTGGTTTTTCATCATGATAACGCTAGACCTCACACATCTTTAGCCACTCAGCAAAAATTAAGAGAGTTTGGCTGGGAGGTGTTAATGCATCCGCCGTATAGTCCTGACCTTGCACCTTCAGATTTCCACCTGTTTCGGTCTCTTCAGAATTCTTTAGGCAGTGTCAGGTTAACATCACGAGAGGACTGCCAAAACCACTTGTCGCGGTATTTTGACCAGAAGTCCCAAAATTTATATAGCAATGGGATCATGTCCCTACCTACAAGATGGCAAAAAGTTATCGAACAAAATGGTACATATGGTAAATGGTTTAGTTAAATGTAAATAAACTATTTTAAAAAATGTTTTGAATTTTCTAAAAAAATGCGAAGAAACTTTTTCCCCAACCTATTATATCACATCTGGTTATCCCCGTAACGGAAGATAAGACATCTATCCTAATTATAATCCTTATAAATACGTTAGTAAAATATTAAATACTTAGCTTTACTGACAACATACATACATACATACATACATAAATCACGCCTATATCCCAGAAGGGGTAGGCAGAGGTGAACTAGCACCCACGTTTCGCCAATTATGTTAGGTCCCATGTAATATGTGGCGAGCCTATTGCCATTTTATCGGGTACAAAAGTCGCAGTACATTCCTATTGCTAGGTGGCATAAGAGGAACGCTGCTGCCCATTCTTCATAATTGATTTATCCTTAGTCGCCTCGTACGAAACCCACGGGAGAGATTTGGGGTGGTGACAATTGTATTCTACTCTGCCGTCACCACACGGCATTTACTGACAACGATACTGAAAAATCCGAAAAACGCGTGTAATTTATATAGCAATATACACGCTGCCCCCTAAGAAAGAACCCCGTGTCCGAAGCGCCCGCAAATATTTGCGTGTCGGGCAATTTAATTAAACCAAAACATCGCTGGGGTTTCCATGAATGATAATGCGCGAAATTACTATCCCCCATAGTACGTGTCGCTTAGACAGGAACCGCACGTATTCCGTGGTATTTTTATGGTTTTATGCATTATACGTTAGCCAAATTATTTGTATATAACTACATACATACATACATAAATCACGATTATATCCCCGAAGGGGTAGGCAGAGGTGTACTAGCACCCACGTTTCGCCAGTTATGTTAGGTCCCATGTAATAGGTGGCGAGCCTATTGCCATTTATCGGGCACAAAAGTCGCAGTAGGTACATAGCTAGATGGTATAAGAGGAACGCTGCCCATTCCTCATCACTGATTTATCCTTAGTCGTCTTGTACGACACCCACATGAGAGATTTGGGGTGGTGACAATTATATTCTACTCTGCCGTCACCACACGGCTGAGTAGAATATAATTGTATATAACTTTATTGCTTTATTGCCCACAAAAATATACAATTGGCTGAGGGTAACGACTACATTGACCAATGGGCTACACTGATATCACTCGTTATCTATTTTTACATATAGTTTTATTTAGGAAATAACGACTATAATACTATACACACTTATAGAATACAACGCAATATATATTATGATAAAGCCATTATTTTTGTTAAATTATATACAGATGTGAACAATAATGATTTTAATCTAGCTTGTATTATTATTATTATGTATATATCTATGCCATCTGCAGTAATAAGCAATTATCATTAATTATTATATTAATACAACAATGCTTTCGGAACTATCTAAGCTGAATCCAAACCTGTTTTTATATTCACCCAATCCCAGCACTAGTAAGACGCTCTGCCTATTTCTAATAATATAAATAAATAATTCATGAAAACCATTACCGTATTCATTTAAACGAGCGAGTAATAAAGTGCGCAATAGTATGGTGAGATCCGAATCGCGAGGGTGGCCGAGGTATGACGAAATAATATAGCACGTGGTGTGATCGCTCCGGAGGGGACCGGCCGGAGGGGACGACTTCGGGGGAAATAAAGATTTAACTTTTATTCAAAGTATTACGTCAACTTTAATCATTAACAGTCTCAATTACATTGCAAGATTGAGGAAAGGCTTGTTACTATTATTAAATTGGTCTTTCGTACGTTCTATAATGTGTAATGTAACAATCGCAGACGATTCGGTGTTGCAAACAGGACATGAACATCAATGTATGATTGATTAATTGAGGCTAGCAAACTAGTGGGTTTAGAAATCTCTCATTCTTCTTTCTTTCTTTCCTTGCCAACGGGTAATGCAGCGCCGCATTCCATCGATCAACAAAATGCAAAAAATTAGACACAAAAATAAGATCACAAAGTAAATTTTTATTACATGAAATGAAATGTGAACTTTAATCGTCGCAATCATTATTCATTACTGTTGGATTAGGTAAGTGTCTGGTCTGGGTGATGTAAGGGACGAAGCGAACACGCCTAATTTTAGCAGCAATAACTTTAACAATTTCTACTATGCTTAAATTCTAATGGCTGCACGCGACGATTAATCAATTGATTTCGTCACGTACGAAACTGTTGAGCGAAATTGACCAACGCTCGACACGTGTCTTATTTGTCAGTTATTTTACATTAACTGAATCCCCCAGAGAGATGTAGGGTTGTTAGGACCCAATGTCATAGTTGCGAAATGCTCCCTATTAAAAATGAGTTGACGGAAAATAGTTGTGAAATTTAATAATAATTATAAACCAGTCGCCTTGTAGGACACCTGCGGCAGACATTGGGGAGACAATTGTATTCTGTAATTTCATTGAAGTTTTCTGATTAAAAATTATACATATTACAAAATGAACATAAATTTATAATCCAATAAATAAATATACCTATATACGTCATGTTCTGACCAGTTTTTCTTTGAAATTTTAACCCGCAAAGCTTAACTAGTGCTCGTTTAATTTTATCATTAGATGATTGAATTATTTTGTTGCCAATAGTTTTGTGTTCGTAAGTTCAAAAAACCTTTATGGTTATTCAAAAATGCCGTTCCGAATTGTAGACATGTAACTAATTCCTCAGCGTTATAACTATTTCTCTCAAAGTTCAACGAAAATCTCCATAGAGACACTCTTCAAGTGAGGAGACGTCGCGAAAGTTTCCAGGGTTGCAGTTGAATGACTCCTGCCCACGCAGACTCATCTAATACCCCGAATCTCGAACTGTTATCGTACAAGATTGAAGGAAAACAACCGCGCCCCAGCGAGATATTTCACCGAACCGAACGCTGAATATACAACGGTTGCGTAAGCCTTCTGAATAACGGAATAGATGACGTTACGGAAAATGGGCCAGACAACTAAATAGGGGTGCAATTTCTGCCTAATATTTTTCTAATAAATTAGCTCCAGGCTGTGATTTTGTTCGCGATATTTTAAGGAAACTTATACACGATATAAGCATATTATAAGTTTCAAATAATATCCAAATCAGTCCATAAGACAATCAAACCTCTAAAGAATTACGTGAAAATAATTTATTTACGGATATACAAAGTCTTATTAATTTTAACGCTTACTCTACTGTGCCGTTTGCTAATAGCAGGGCGAAATTACGCACGATAAACTGTTTGACGAAAGGGTAACTATAATAGAATTTATTTTATCTTTGATTATTTTTGTAATTGAAATAACAATCTTTAAAGGTGATTAATAATGGTTTAATACAAAATATAAAATAAATAAATTTCGGTATATGCGTTTCTTAAATTGCACTGCAGTAAAGTGCTAACCTAATTCTGAAACCAACAGCATCAGAATTAGATTAGCACTTTACTGCACCAACATTCATTATCCAGTCCTTGTCCCATTTTATTTGGGCAATACTTATGTATTTTGCTCTGTTCATTCTTGTCACTTATTATCACTTAATTCCTTCCATAAACTAATTATGTCATGTTTCACACAATCCATCTCCCATTTCTACGATCGTCCTCTCTATCCTTCAACGTTCATGACTATTATTTTTTAAATATAATATCATTGACTATTATTCAGTACTTTGTCATAATAATTATTGATACATTAATATGATAATTACTATTGGACAAGCTCTGTCATTGGTTTAAGAGAGTAACTATATTATTTACTATTATTATTGCCGTGTGGCGACGGCAGAGTAGAATACAATTGTCACCACCCCAAATCTCTCCCGTGAGTAGTGTACAAGGCGACTAAGGATAAATTAATTATGAGGAATAGGTAGCAGCTTTCTTCTTATGCCACCTAGCAATAGCAATGTACAGCGATTTTTGTGCCCGATAAATGGTAATTATTACACCCATGCCACCTATTACATGGGACCTAACATAATTGGCGAAACGTGGGTGCTAGTTCACCTCTGCCTACCCTTTCGGGGATATAGGCGTGATTTATGTATGTATGTATGTCTGTACTATATTATACTAAAGTATTAATGTACGTATATTATAAACGTTTACTATAAAGTCACCTCCAGTTTCCTGAATCATTACGAATGCAACGTGATATCAGTCCCAGTTGAGATGTTTGCGTCATCTCCCCTCGCTTAAATCATTGTTTAACATCAATTAGTTTTCACTGACAACGGGGTAGTAGAAAGTTGGACCACTCGAATTAGATCCTTGTACACCACTATGCCTTGTGCCTTACTATTCTACGGTGTCAGCTAAAATAAGACCTTTCTTAAATGGACGCCATCCCCGTCGAGATAGTGAGGGTCATGAGATTATTCTAAAATAGTTTCATGTTTCACTTGACTGTTGTTACAATAAAAAGAGGTGAATGACCTGCGTACACAATTATAATTATTTTATTATTAAAAAATGCAGTGCAATTTGAGCTTTCATGTTTTTTTAGAGCTTTTAAGACCACACCAGGATTTAGAATGATCTAAGCCAATTAGTTTAGTCTTATAATAACAATACAAATTTTGTCCCAGTTAGAATCTTCATACATAATTTATAATAGTATATAAAGTAGTAATCTTATTATGACTCGTCATGGTTCTATGGAATGGAACCATGATGATGATCCATGATGAGATCTATGGAACCATGATGAGTCATAATAAGATTACTACTTGCACCTTTCTGAAAGAATCTATACAAAAGTTATGGCTTTTGTATAGATTCTTTCAGAAAGGTGCTAAGGTGCTAATAAAAAGAATCAGTAGCACCTTTTCGAAGTTGTAAATGATATATAGGAGGCAAAGCATCTGACAGAATAGAAGAGGTGTTTTGGTAATGAGGCAAGGTGCCGATGATATGAAAATAAAAGATTAGTTGTTCTTCATAACTGTATCGTATAAACTTGATCATGGAACTTCCAAAATTTCATATGACGCAATGCAGATATTTTCTTTAGATTTATTGTTGCGTAACAACAACTTTCAAGCTGGCTGATATTTTGACCTACATAGTTGTGCTTTTGTTTTTTATTCAATTTCAAACTACACATAGCTGAGCGCAATTTCTCTTTTCCAATTAGGTTGCAGTTGCACAAAGGCAATAAAGAAGCATTTAAAAATACGCAATACAGCAAAGCAATGTTTCTGTATTGAGTTAGAATAGAAGTAATGGATGATTAAAGTTAATTTTGGAATGTTGCCACATAAATAGCGACTGTTACGTACCACCCGAAGCTTGGGAAATGGTATGTGCCTACAGCTGTTTGTGCGATTGCCGATTTGTATCTTAACGTATTGCACTGCAGTGCTCTAAACGAAAGGTCGAAGGAAACAGGCGTTCGCTCTAATTACGGTCTACCTACCGTTAATCTACCTCCCTAGACCCTCTTATATACACAGGTTTAAGACAATCTATAAGACAGACAATTGTAGTGATACTTATCCAATCAAATATTGCATTATTTTAAGCAACTTGTACTGTTTTTAGGCTATAATGATAGCGGTTATTTTGTATAGGTACTATAACTCAAAATTTGAATACATGCCAAAAACTTTTAGTTTAATTTCATTCTGCGCTCTGATATTGAAATTAAGGTTCCAGACAGTCATCTAATGTAAAACATAAAATTAAATAGATATACAAACGTAGGAGAGGTGGATTAAAATCCCCCCACAACTTTTAACAATTATTGTGTGCTGTTCTACCATTAACACACGGGGTCCAAAATTAAAATGTAATGCTATAAAGCCTACTTGCTTACGTGCCGTTTTGCTAGTAGTGAGGTGTTGGCGCGTTTAGTATCAATATTGGTATTGAATTCGTCCGTGCCGGCGCTTCGTTGGCGGTTCGGTCCGTGGGTAAGTTTTGGAGGCCTATCATTATAGACTGAGTCATGCTGTGCATCCCCTATCCTCCCTTGGACACACAAGTTTTAGATGTGTAGTATTGACGATTCATTTAAGTGTAGACATAAAAACTAGAGCATTATAATTATATTTTTTTCAATTTAACTAAACTGAATTAAATAAAAAGAAAAACGTACAGACTTAGATTAGGATGTACTGAATCTAAAAATACTTCTTATTTTGTAAAGTTTTAGGGGAGTGAAAACGTTATTGCTCGAGACAAGTATTCAAAAAGGAAATGTAGGCATTACTCGCGCCGTGCATCGGCACTTCACAGTTCTCTGAAATAAGCGTATTTTGACTTTAAATTTACGAATAAAATTAACACTACCAATGCCATTCCGTGGTTCCAGGCGATTCCCGGTCACTGCAAGTGGAAGGCAGCACGTTTGAGCGCGCCGCGGAACTCCTGCGCCGCTCGCCCGAGTTCACGCTGTTGGCGGCACTGCGCCAGGAGCCAGCTAACTCCGGCACCATCCTCTCCTTCTCACATGGCTACAACAGGTACGCTCACAATAGGTTGTTTTCACCATGTAAGAAAAAAATATAAAAATTCAATGTTTATGGTAGGTTTCATTGGTAAACAAGAAACATCGATGTTTATTCTTAAAAATGCAGTTAAAATTTAAAAATAGCTTTTTTAAATATTTTCTTTAAATGTTTAAAATGCCATTCACTATATTGAATACCGACGTGACGTCACTCTGTTAGTACACAAAGTAGATCTTGGTCTTACGCAGTCGGCGGAGCTTACAGACGAGCGACTACAATTTGTTTTGTTTAATTTTTGTTTGGATGTATCTGTAAATTTTTGATCATTTATATTATTGTATAAGTATGGTTTAAAGTTAAAACTAAACCAACAACAAAATGCTAATTAATCACAATTTATTATAGGGATATGAACATTTTTTACTTCGAGTAGGTATAAAAAAATTGTTCTTTTGGTTTAGTGCTAGCGCAACGCAAATCATTATCATATATATTATATGAATTGGTTGTTCAATGTGATCCAGTTAGCTCGGAGTCGAGTTTGAGCCCACGAAGTGAGCAATGCGGACGAGGGCGGCGCTGAGGCAGCGCGCGCCGGCGGCGGACCCGCTCGCGGTGAGTTCTAGATCTCAACATCGCTGCGCGCGCACGCATCGCGCCCCCCGGCGGATGCGTGCGCGCGCATAGGGGAGAATCATGTATCTTGGAATGTCCTGTGCCTCGGAATGTCCTCCTCGATCCATCCGTTGACCTTATGCTGACTGTGTCCTCTGCATGGATGTATGTGTCCACGGGCGGTCGGCTTGCATGCGCCCCCGCGAATCCCCCGCCGCCGTCCGTCTTGTGTTCTGTGTCTTGACGTGTTGTGTTTTGTATCTGTCCAACCAAACCCTCACCGTCCGTCGCTCGATGTTCACCTGGATGTTGATGTACGCCGTGGCGCGGCCGGCCGCGGGCCCGCGCTCGCTCGAGGGGACACCGCCCGGCTCGTCTGCACTTGCATTCCAAGCGACATGGGAACCTGAACCGTCTCGTACTGTGTCCGATATCGTGCGCGAGCTCGCGTTCCTTCGCCGGACGGAAGATGCCACCGCCGAGCGCTCGGGTGTCCTGGAGAGCGACAGTAGTATCGGGTGCAACGAGATGTCCGGCCTCTCCGTAGCGATCCGGCGACTCGGTCGCAACCGCACGCGATCCGTTCCGAGGTACATGGTCCCCTACCCAGGCCGAGCGATATTGAGATGTAGAGCGAGCCGAGGTCCGCTCGCGGCCGAGCCGCGCCCCGTCGCCGCCCGAATATATGTGTTGTGTTGCTTTGTTTGTGTGTACCTCGGAACAGTTCGCGGGCGGTGCGGAGCGGCCGCCGGGCCGGGGTTGGCGTGTAGTGAGTGTGCCGCTGCGCAGGTACCTGGAGGTGCAGTCGAGCGGGCGGCGCGACGAGGTGCGGCTTCACTACGTGGCGGCGGGCGCGGCGGCGGCGCGCGTCGAGGCGTTCCCCTTCCGGCTGGCGGACGGCGCGTGGCACCGGCTCGCCATCGCCGTGTCGGGAGCGCAGGCCACGCTGCTCGTCGACTGCCACCCGCTGTACCGCCGCCTTATCCCGCCGCCGGACCGCAACTTCACGCAGCCCCAGCTAGCGTTGTGGGTTGGCCAGAGGAACAGCAAGCATTCCCTTTTTAAGGTAATTCAAAGCATAGCCAACTATTTGATCTCGCTGTTGATTATTAGGGTGATTGATAAAAGATAGGTATCGTTCATTTTGACGACCAGCTTGGTCGAATGATCACAACAATAGGGGCAAATGTTTGTATGATGAATAGAGACATTTCTTCTCGAAGCTGCTTACTTTGGACTAGAAAATAGGTGTGAATGTGAGAAATAATGCTATTATTCTTCAACAGGGTACTCTTCAAGATGTGAGGCTAGTGAGTGGGCCTCACGGATATCTGACGCAATGTCCCGGCCTGGACTCAGAATGTCCAACCTGCGGTCAATTTGCGTTATTACAGGCGACTGTACAAGAGCTCACGACGCATATCCATGACCTTTCACTTAAGGTATTGTTATATACCGATATTCGAAAATAATTAAGTAACTAATCACAAAGAAATTTGTGGTTAGAAAAAGTTCGATTATTGTCTTGATGCGGGAATAGAACCCGCGTCCTCCGCGTTCCGGGCAGATAAATATGACACCGGCCAACCAAGACGTTAACAGTTCGATTCCCGCATCAAGACTATAATCGAACTTTTTCTAACCACAAACTTCTTTGTGATATTTTTTCAAAAATGTATACTATAATGTTGAAATATAAAATCAAAATAATTAGTAACTAACACCAAGAACATGAGTAATGGTAAATTGAACTTTCAGTTATTGGGCACAGAGGCTAGATTAGCGAGGTTGGAGCAATGTGATTGCCAGAAATCGTGTTATTCTAATGGGACGGTCCATGCGGACGGCGCCACATGGCAAAGTGACTGTAACCGCTGCTCCTGCGTGGTAAGTAATTCAATTCCGTTGTAATGGGTGATATGAATCAAAGGGGATTGGATGGCTTGATGACGCCTGATGTTAATGGAAGAGGAAACATACTTCTTAGTCAGGATATGACATAAAATGTTGTACTTATCTGTTTAAAAAGAGAGCCTCAGATCACTAAATAATCAAATACTTGCCACATTCCTAATTTTACTGCTGTAGGTAATAAAAGTACCTACTAATAAAAGAGCTATGATAATATGATGTTAAGATTGACAATTGTTTGCCACTTTTACGAAAAATAACGTGTGTTTTTTTTCCGAATTATTCCTAATTTAATGGTTGTTTTTTTACATTAATTATAAAGGAGAGGCAGCTACTACTGTATCGAGTGTATGAAGTAGTTATATTTAAACATTTACAATCATAATTTCAGCATGGCGAGATCACATGCAGGCCAGTTGAATGCGAGCGGGCTGAATGCAAAAACCCAGTATTACACCCAGGAAAATGTTGTCCTACGTGTCTAAGTAAGTGGTCGTCATATAAACTACTTGGTATAACCAGACTTCGCACCCAATTAATTCGCAATAAAATTAAATTATAAACTATAACTGAGACGTACAGTTGGCTAAGTCCGGTCATTGGTTGGGTTACCAAAAATTTTATCATCTCGAGTCCCTCCGTGCTTCGGAAGACGTTGGTTGGTTCCGGCTGCATCTGCAGTTGTTAAATACCCACCAACGCGAACTGGGACAGCGTGGTGGGTTATATTATCCATCCTTCCTATAGTATTCTTCCATCCATAGGGAAAGCCCGTGCCCCAGCAGTGGGGACAAAAAGGGCTAGTGATGATGATATGAAGCTGTGGGAACTTACAAAAAAAATAGGTCAGAAAAATTACGAAAAAATATTCCAGATGAACTGAACTTAACTACTAATAATGTGTATAATTATTATTGTACATTATTTATAAGAGAAAGCTATTGTCCACTAAAAAAAAGTTAGTAAAACAAATATAAAAATCCACATTTCTACCTTCCAGAGCACTGCTTACTAATGGGCACCCTATACGAGCATGATAACCGATTTACGTCGAAGGAATGCGCCGAGTGCGTGTGTTAACATGCGCGCCTCTCCCTTCAGAGCACTGTTTACAGCGAGCTCCTTAATCAAGATGATCATTAAATACATATTAAAATCCACATTTCTACCTTCCAGAGCACTGCTTACTAATGGGCACCCTATACGAGCACGGCGACCGATTCACGCCGAAGGAGTGCGCCGAGTGCGTGTGCCACGACGGCACGATGCAGTGCGTACGAGTGGACCCCGACAAGGCGTGCCCCAAGCTGCCCTGCGAGAAGCAAGACCAGTTCTCCGTGCCGGGCGAATGTTGCAAGTTCTGTCCAGGTAAGCTTCTCCGCTGTAGTCCGTGAACGGGCCAAATGAATGAAATGTTGAATCAAAAAGCCCGTGAAATCAAAAAAATATATATTTACTCAAAACTAATGGTCTAGCTCTTCTTCTTCTTCTCCCTGCCCTGTTACCAGTCTATCTGGGGTCGGCGCAGTATGTTTCCTCTTCAATTCATATCGGTCAGACGTCATCAAACCATCCACTCCCTTTTGATTCATATCATCCATCACACCGTAATGGTGCTAGTGATAATGAATGTATAGAAAAGAGAGAACGGACCATGTCGAGAGATCGATGAACGGAGAGAGTGAATGGAATGACATCATTCCAATCACTCTCCTAATGGTCTACTCTAGGTCATTAATATTATATATTGGTCTAGGTCGTAATCAAATTGTCTTGCTCGTCTCTCTTTTGTTTTCTGTCTAATGTCAGTCAGTAGTCGATGTCATATCATGTTACGTCTGTCTATGTCTATACCAAAAAGGAGTCTGGACGCCACGATCTTACCATCCCTTACCATCAGGTGAGATGAAGGGCAAGAGTTTCCCTGTCTGGCTCAAAAAAAAATTCAGCTAAGAACAGTCCGACAAGTTCGTGCGCGACCTTCCTGCGGGGTGGCGATGATGATGATGTAGAGAGGAGCTAGTTCTCCCTCCTCCCCGCATCACCCGCCCCCGCTAACATCTAGAGCGCCCCGTCCCCGCCACCGTCTCTCATACCGCAAGAGAGTCGCGCACGAACTTGTCGGAATATAGTTCTTAGCTGATTTTTTTTTGTGCCCGACAGCAAACTCTTGCCCTTCATCTCACCTGATGGTAAGAGATGGTAAGGGCCGAAGATGAAATCAAGCTTTACTTGGAGCCCTCAACCACAGAGGGGCTGGCTATCTTATCACACATTGTCGGAATACAATAATGCTGTCAACATTATTATTATGGCGACAAACCCCGCGGAGGCGGTTTAACCCAAACCGCCTCCTAGTGGTTCGCCCACCGGAATCAGGATCCAAAGGTCCCGGGTTCGATCCCCAGGAAGGTACAAATTTGTACTCGGTTTGGTTGGTGGTAGGACTTCTTCAAGTCCGCCTGGCCAGCTACCGCCATCTTATCAAAATCTGTCCCATAATAATAATGTTAACAGCATTCCGACAATTTGTGATGAGATAGCCAGCCTGTGGTTGAGGGTTTTAGGTGAAGTTCGATTCCATATTCGACCCTTATCGTCACTTACCATCAAGGATATGTAGGGCAAAAGCTTCCTGACTGGTGAATTGCCTCACGGCGGATCCCAGACTCTCCCCGCTTGAAGGGCTAGGGGAACACCGGAGTGGTTTAGTGGTGTATTCCCGACTCGAAAGAGTCGGGCGAGTCCCACACACGTCGGCCGCCTAGCTAGCGGCTGATATGGTGCGTAAAGGCAGTCAACTCCGTTAAAAAAAAAGGGCAAGAGCTTCCTGGTCTAGCATAAAAAGAAGCCTGAGCTAGAATAATAAGTGCTCGAGCGTCCGTCGCCGTCTATGGCAATCTTGCATCATATCTAGTATGTCATTCTCATCTTTCTGACCTGGCAAAACCTTCTCCGCCTTATTATAAAACATGAACTTAAATTAGTCATTGTTAAAAAGTTTTAAACTATGACTAACTTTAGTCCATGTTTTATAATAAGGGGGTGTAGGTTCTGAATCTACAGCAGTGCAGTACAAGAAATTATAAACATAAAGTCAATGAAAGAGACCAGCAAGACAAAACTTTGTTTGAAGATTACGCCATGCTACTTACGCCATCCTTCCTCACACCCACATTCTAATGGGAATATAGTGAGATGTGTCGCGCTTAATTACACATTAATAATATAAGAGCCTCATCACTCAGCATGCAATAAACTGATATTACTTATTATGTTATAGCATCTAAATTGTACAAGGCTCGCCGCGTGTGTCATAACATAACTCTTGGTGTCATAAGAGGCGTTTATGGGAGTTTTCTGGACATATAACACAAATCATCGCACCCAGCCCGGCTAGCATGACGACCGAAATACGATATGGTATAGCCATTTATCGCGTTGAACAGTCAAAAATCATTGGATTTTAACACTTATTGCCAATAAGCCTAAATTGAATAAGCCTCTAAGGCTGCATCATAAAGATATAGCCATTTATCGCTTTGAACTGTCGAAAATCCAATGATTTTTGTAAGTTCAACGCGATAAATGGCTATATCATATCGTCTTTGGGTGGTCATGCTAGCCGGGCAGGTTTCATATGCGATATGAGGAGCTCAATGGCGCAATGGCTCTAACCGTCTTGCTATTGTGTAGACTAAGCAATGTTCTTAAGGCCGGTCATTGGATGGGTCACCATAAATTTATTTTTCGAGCACCTCCGTGCCTTGGAAGGCACGTTAAGCCGTTGGTCCCGGCTGCATCTGCAGTCGTTAATACCTATGCATTATTCCGCACTGGGCCAGGGTGGTGGGTTATGGCCCATTCTCCCTATATTACTCCCATAGGGAAAACCTGTTCCTCAGCACCTCAACAGGGGGACTTTAAAGGGCTGGTGACGTCAGAAGAGCTTGATGGCGCAGCCCCCGAATACAGAAACGCTAAAAACGCTTAAAGTTTGAGTCCTATTTAATTTTTAAGTATTGTCAAAATCATCGTTTTTTCATACAAATTCTGACAGGTATTGTCCACAGGTAGTGCTCAAAATTTGAGTGGCGTTTCTGTATTCGGCATTAATGTAATAAACTAATTTACAGAAGTAATTATTAGCCATCCTTTTTCAGGTGTGGACTACTGCAGCATGGGGCATTCGTGCGACGAAAACGCGACCTGTATGAATCTTAATACCAAATACACTTGCACGTGCAACCAGGGCTTCCAGGGCGACGGCCTAACTTGTGAAGGTAACGTTGACTTACAAACATTAAAGTAAATATCATTGGAAACAGCAGTGTCATCCGAATATACTAAGGAAGAATGTAATAAGTCGTCGTATACGACAATAGGCTCGCCGCCTATTATACGAGTACGAACAGAGCTAGCGAAAATTAAGCGTTAATATATCTCTATCTAGGTACCCCTACGTGGATGACAGACGCAATTTATATAATGAATATTATAAATAGCAAATACATACATACAATACATACATACATACATAAATCACGCCCATATCCCGAAGGGGTAGGCAGAGATGAATTCTCACCCGCATTTCGCCAATTATGTTAAGTCCCATGTAATAGGTGGCGAGCCTATTTATAGGTACAATATATACTGTATAGGCACAAAAGTCGCAGTACATTGCCAGGCCGGTAGTATAAGAGGAACGCTGCTGCGCATTCTTCATCACTGATTTATCCTTAGTCGCCTTGTACGACACCCACGGGAGAGATTTGGGGTGGTGACAATTGTATTCTACTCTGCCGTCACCACACGGCAAATAGCAAATCATATTAATTTAAGCTTTAAAATTTGTTATTTGTAAAACAGTTGTTTTAAAATTAGCAGTCTTCTAAATTTTTCTTATGGTCAAATTATGAAATTCCCGATTGAATTCTGTGGTGGAATTCTATGGAGACGCTCTGCATCGTACGGTTCGTACGTAGGTATACCCATGAAAGCGCGCCATGCTAGCATCGATACTGTATATCGTAGGGTGACCATGCCACACATTTATTTTTGTACGCCAGCAAATGGTTATTAATCAGTAATAAATAAGAAAGCATGAGGCTTACTTCTAGCAATTGACGTAATCACGAAGAACTCTATGCATCTTCGTAATTGTTTCGTTAATGTTTTCACTCAGCCTCCAATATTTGAAGTCCTTCCATTTCCAGATGTAGACGAATGTCAGGAGGAGGGCGGGCTACGCGGCCACCACTGCCACTCGAACACCCGGTGTGTGAACGTGGTGGGAGGCTACGTGTGCCAGTGCCTGCCCGGCTACGCTAGGAAGGACAAGTTTAATTGCATCGAAGTGAGTTGCACACCAATTTTATCCTATAGGTACCTTTAACGAAGAAAATATCGGTGCTGTGGAAGATTTATGCACATCCTTTTTGTTTAGTGATTTAGGGCCTGTTTCACAATCAACGAGTCCATAAGTTCTGGATAGCTTAGTTGGTAGATAATTTGACAGTTGTAATATAAAATATATGTCAATTAAACTGCCAAGTAAGCTTCAGAACTTACCCAACGAATGTGTAACAGGCCCTTCTAATTCTTTGATTTTGATGGTTTTTTATAATCCTTGATGTAAACCCCAAAGTTGCAAAAAAAATAGCTTGCAATAGCACCATGATTACTATTGATATTGATAATATGACCTATTATTTATTTACAGTCAATTTTTTAAACAATTTTTAATGCTTCACACATAAGTCATAGTTATCCCAAAAACAAAGACTTTTTGTGACATACTATCATTAAGATTTTGGTGGTTAGAAAAAGAAATTTCGAAAATTATGGTCTTGATGCGGGAATCGAACCCTGCGTTCGCTGCTATCCGGGCAGGTGCCTGACCGCTCGGCCAACTCTAATCAACTTGCCGAAATTCTTCTAACCTTTACACTTCACGTTATAAGCGAACGGATACCCTCGCAATGTAGAAATAAATTTCAAACATTCCAAAGCAGAAATTTTTTTACAAATACCGGACGCGGGTTCGATTCCCGCATCAAGACCATGATTTTTCGAAATTCTTTTTCTAACCACCAAAATCTTTGTACTAATTTTTCTAACATTTATATAATGTTGAAATTAAAATCGTATATACTATCATTAATATTTAATTTTTGATAGTTTTGTTAATTATTACGTTTTCATTAAGCTTACTTGACACAAACACTTTATAGGTGGATGAGTGCGCGGCGCAGTCGCACGGCTGCCACGCAGACGCGGAATGCACCAACACGCCCGGCTCATACAACTGCCGGTGCCGCGACGGGTACAGCGGCGACGGCTACTCGTGCGAACGTGAGTCTTACCAGCATCCCTAGACAAGTGGCCAATCTATTCGATCGAACGAATACAGCGCTATTTTGTGAGCGGTAGAGCCGAGAATTTAATTACGTGAAAAAAGTGCTCGATGTAACTCAAAGTTCACTCTTGAATTTGACTTCAAATTTAAAATCAAGGCGCTAGACCCTGTCCAGAAGTACGCGCGAGTAAGACGCGTTTTGTGATGCATTGCTCTTTATGAAGGGCTTTATTTAATTGTTTAGAGTCCTACCAGTAATGTACACAATATCGCTAAAGAATTCGCGCGTAAATCGCTCCATCTGAATTAGGCCCTTAGGCCCCGTTCAATCATACACGCGAGTGAGACGCTGTAAGTTATACA
>OZ008345.1:3615944-3661677 GCA_963931975.1 Cataclysta lemnata
TGGTAATTCAATAATAAAAAAAAAAATTTATAAAGCAACTTTAACGCCATTAAACAAGTTTGCCATTTAATTTTCACCATGGAATAAAAATAAAACAAAAAAGGCGTCGATTCGAGCCGCGTGGCAATGTCGAGCTGGCGTTGGTGGTACGGGTGTGGCGTTCGCGTAGTGGTAGTGGCCGTAGTACATGGTGGGCCCTGCGCAGAGCGCGCTGGCGGCGCTCGGTGACGGCGCTGCTGGCGCTGGCGGCGGCGTGGTGGGGCCGCGGCCGCGCGCACCGCAAGCACCGCGGCGCGCGGCGCTAGAGCCGCCCTGAGCCGCTGCCGACCGCTGCTCCCACTCTAGATAGACCTAATGTTAACCAATTGCGGCGGGCGCGCCTCCCCACCGCATGTGATACCTATTCCCAGGGAGGGCTGCGCTCGTCTCGAACCACTTCGTTGAAGCAATATTATAGTGTTTACGCGTAGTTAGGACGGTGCGCCGCGACACGGCCGAGCGCCGAGCGCTGTTGTAAATTTACGTTCCGATTTTGCGCGGCATTCGTACTACGGAGCATCCTTTTTATAGATCCCGCCGCTCCGGCCGTCGTCGCCGGGGCGATTATGTATGCAGTTACAAATTAATTCTAAAGTAGATAGATTGAAAAGCGCACACAAATGCCATGTGAAATCAGGACCTCTGAGATGCACTTCTGTCCCGACACATAGTATTATGACGAGAGGTCACGTTTTTTACGAGTGTAACGCCGTGACGTGTTGTGATGTGTGAATGGCCTAACTTGCCCGCCCGAAGGTGCCCAGTGGACGGACGTCTGTGCGCCGCGACCCTATCTCCGGCGCGCTCTCATCTGCCCCGATTTATCTCTATGAATTCTAAATTTATCAGTACATATGTCAATCGCTTAACATTGTAATATTAGTATCGTATCGGAACTATTTAGCTATTGTTGTGAATATAAATAAATTAGGTACCTCTAGTGCATTAGTGCGGGGCGGTGCGCGCGCGCCGGGTCTGCGGGCGGCCCGCGGCGGTTTGCGGTTGCGCATTCACTAGCGATAGATCTGTACGAGAGTAGGGTAGCGCAGCCGCCGCGGGCCGCCCGCACGCTTGCGCCCTGTTGTACGAATATTTTCATAAGGCATCGCTCAATTAATACGATAGAGACGCAACTCAAACAATACTTAGAAACACTGTGTGTTCTAAATTTATGACAATAAGACTTACTGTTGCAGCAAACCAATTTTGAGTTGTATTTCTTTTGTATTAAGGAAGCGACATATAGTTTTTGTTTGTCTTTATATAAATAGAGATCGTTTTCTTGTATAATTTGAAAATAACCAAAAATAGGTACCAAATATAGAAAAGATATGACTGTTTCTTAATTTTCGTAAAGCATATCGATGCTTGCATGTTGTATTGTGTTCAAAAAATTAAAATTAAAAAGATGTCCTCAAACTTGCCTGTCTTTTTATACACAAACCCTATCCTATTGCTGGCTGGTTGTTGTTAACCACCAAATCTGTATCGGTTCTGGGGCTTTATAGGAAAAATAATATAACTTATCCCTATGGCCCTTACAGAAAAAGTTTCTGTGTCTTTCCATTTGTGTCCAGACTGTTTTCAAATATAAAGTAATAAACAGAAACAAAAAAGATGGTGTTTAGAAATAAAAGTTTATTAAACAATTTCGATAAATTACTATTTACATTTTTAAAAAAACAACTACGAGAAATCGGTAATGGTAAGAAAATAATATTTGCAAATATATTAATACTGTAAGCGAAAAACAGAATTAAGATAGAGTAAATTTTAATGAACCTTAAATCAAATTACATGATGTTAAAGTGAGAAAACATCAATATAATATGTAATACCTAATCATCGTTACAGGTTCACTTAAGGAATATATCCCATGCTCTGATAAAATTTACACGTGAAAGCGTGGGAGCTTACGATTCGTAAACGCCAATGACTAAAGGTATAAACTATGAATTTAATTATCAATGATGTATAATATAGCAATGAATGTAAAAATCACAAAAGAGCGGGTGGCGGCTGTAGCTGCGCATGCGACGGTGGCACAAACCGACCGTTTTGCGACGCGAGAGGCACTACGAGCGGCGGCTGGGTGAGGCGAGCGAAACGCAGCGGCTTCGGCTTGTAGCCGTCGCTACGGCCCAACACGCTAGTCGCCGCCATGTACGACGCCGTGAACAAGGTCACACCCTGCGACAGAGCAGTCTTTACAGTGATAAACACATTTCAGCCCCCGTAGCGTAGCACGGGACGTGGACAAAATCTCCTCGGGGAAAAGAAAATATTTTCCTCTCTCTCCAACTCCCGCTAAAATATTTTCCTCTCTCTCCAACTCCCGCTAAAATATTTTCCTCTCTCTCCAACTCCCGCTAAAAATTTTCCTCTCTCTCCAACTCCCGCTAAAATATTTTCCTCTCTATCCAACTCCCGCTAAAATATTTTCCTCTCTCTCCAACTCCCGCTAAATCCCGAGGCAAAACGATGTCAAGCGGCGGAGACAGATTTTGTGCAGGTCCCGTGCTAGGCTCTTTTGTTTAGTTGAAAGTTGGGATCTGCCAAAGCAATTCACCAGTCGAATCCCGCGTGCTAGGCCTACAGTCGATTCATTAATTGTCCCTGGGTACCTAACCAAGTGGCAATCGATACAACCTTTCTATCGAACGAATGCCAATTTTTGAAATGTACTCTTACATTTGACACGACGTTCGACATGATGTTTTCTCTGTAATACGTCAGTTTCCTACATTTTTAAATTGAAAAAATATATATTTTTAAATTTCGAATAAATTGGCCACTTGGCTAGGCCCTCTGATATGCCTGCACGAGGAGCATGATAGCGCAGTGGTTTAACGTGATTGGCCTGCGATTGTTTAAACTAAGCAACATTCGCTAAGGCCGGTCATTGAATGGGTGACCGAAAAAATATTATCTCGAGTTTCTCCATGCTTCGGAAGGCACGTTAAGTTATTGGTCCCGGCTGCATCTGCAACTGTTAATATCCACTATTACGCACTGGGCCAGCGTGGTGGGTTAAGACCCATTCTCCCTGTATTCTTCCATCGATGTGAAAAGACTGTGCCCCAGTAATGTGGGAGACTAAAGGGTTGGTGTGATGATGATGTTCTACGCTAATACCCAATACAATTACGAGACAGTAATTGTATTGGGTATTATCGTAGAACTCTCGGTATAATGTATTATTAAAAAAAAAATTATAATATTTCTAAATTGGTCAAATGGTCAATCATGTCATGCGAGACATATTTTCTGAATTGACCGAGACTTAATTTTAACTAATTTAAAACGTATTTTACTTGAAAGTTAATTTCAAACATTTCAAATAATATGTTTTTATTTTTGCCACTGGAAACGCCAGATTGTCATTTCGCCATTTTTTCGTAACCGTTATGTGACGTCATTTGGCGCTTACGTCTGTTTAGAATGACCGGAATTTTAATCATGATCTTTTGTATGAAAACGACGGAATTCAGAAAAAATAAAACATCTGGGTGTCTTCGTTTTCTGTCTTCATTTTCTTATTTCATATAACATCATAATAAAAGTATTTGAAAAAATTAAATGTTGTCAATTCCTGATTAGTCTCTCTGCTGGACATTTCGCGATACAATACCATCACTCCATTCATCATTACTGCTGCGTAAGTTATATATAAAAGTAAATTGGCGGCTGTTTAATAACCAATGGTTATTTTAAGATAAGTATGTTATGTTAAGGGCCTGTTTCACAATCGACAAGTAAGTTCTAAATAGCTTACTTCGACAGTTGTATTATAAAATCTAAGTCAATTGAACTACCAAGTATGCTACTTAGAACTTACTTATCGATTGTGAAACAGGCCCTAAGAGTCAAAATTCGTAGAATATTCAAGTGTATATTTACCAGAACCATGATGATAGCGACGGCCAGCGTACATATAGAATTGACATACGCGCGCAGCTGCAACAGAGCCGGCCGCAGACAGCCCGACTTGTACAAAGGCACAACGCACCGTTCTCCTTGCTACGGTAAGTTTAAAAGAAATAGGATTTAAATCTGCATACATACATTAATCACGCCTAGGTATAATCCCGAAGGGATAGGCAGAGATATATAAATTAACGAGTAACGTAGTAACGAGTAGGTCCCATTAAAAGTGTACACATTCTACTCTGCTGTTACCACACGACTAGATATATCATTTAGCACGTATGAAATGAATATTATGTCAAGTTAACGTTATGAGAAACTAAGATAAATGAATTTTTTTTTACACTCACTCCTATCATCTAGCCCGAGATTAATTAAGTGATAGCAAATTTATTATTGTGCAAGCTAATATTTATAAATTCAATTATATCAAATAAAATTAAAACACCGCCGTGTGGTGACGGCAGAGAAGAATACAATTGTCACCACCCCTAATCTCTCCCGTGGGTGTCGTACAAGGCGACTAAGGATAAATCAATGATGAGGAATGGGCAGCAGCGTTCCTCTTATACCACCTAGCAATAGCAATGTACTGCGACTTTTGTGCCCGATAAATGGCAATGGGCTCGCCACCTATTACATGGAAAGAATAGAAAGAAAGAAATATTAATTGAGACACAACAGAGAAACAAAAGGTATTAAACATAAAAACAAAAAAAAAATCTTAATCGGTCCCAGCTCAGCATATTGCCATATTGACGACTAGCACTGGTCTTCCGCTGAAACCGTTTTCAGGAATATAGTACTAATTCGAGGCGTCAAAAAACAAGAATAAATTAATACTATTATTTAAAAACAAAAAGATTTAACATATTTTTTGCCGTATTAAGGTAAATACAGAAGACATCGCTGTATAGGCTAGATTTCCTTGCCTTCCCTAATAAGGCATGGGACCTAACATAATTGGCGAAGCGCGGGTCCTAGTTTACCTCTGCCGACCCCTTGGGGATATAGGCGTGATTTATGTATGTATGTAAATTAAAACAATTGAAATGCACCCACATTAGCACTATGTCGCGCATCAGTAGCTACATAGGATTATTTTACGAAATATTTTTCTTTGTGATCTGCCGCACTCAATGACATCAATTAACTTTATTGAGTACCTACTTAATGTCAAAACATTTCATATAAATCTAGACCATAACCCGGCAAGAATAGCGACTAGTTTTGAATTGTGATTTTTTTGGTACTCATAAAGGTTAATTCACGTCCCTGAGCCCGGCAGTTAAACTAACTGTGGTGTTATCTGTACGGTACCAAAATAAAAAAGAAAGGAACCTTTCCATTAAATACACGCCCGCAGCACGATGGCGGCAAAGACAGCTCATATTTTACTGTGGGTTCTCCACCCAGCCAGTCCGAGTACGAGTTTACGCCACAGCAACCAATCTAAAAATTAATACGACGAACGATCAGCATCTTAAGTCGATTACCACTTTAGCCCTCTGCCATACCAAAAAATAGCGCATGCGCAGTAATAATCGCCACAAATTTGCACGAACAACCAATGTGCAAGGTACTAAAGTGTTAATCTACTTATGATGCTGAGTGATCATCTGACTCATCCCATGGGTGTCGTAAAAGTCGATTAAGGGATATTGCCCGGTGTAGATCAATAAGCATACGACAACGAACGGAGAAGAAAAGGGATGATCCACTACGCAGGCTCCAAAAAATCTTGCTAACGCAATATTTGTCGCCGCTACGTATTGGCGCCGCCGCCGTAGCGCTCGTTGCTACAATGCCATGTCGATGTAGAGTTTGCATTCGCACTGTATTGGCGACGTAGCGTTTATATCCGCATTGTATTATCGATGTAGAATTTGAATTGACGGCGTACTAGCGATTGAATCCTCAATGTATCGTTATAAAAAAAAAATTATAAAATTGTATAAGGTAAAGTGGCGTATTATATCCTTATACACACAATTGCAATATTCATCGTTACTTCTTTGACGATTCGAGTGTTACATACATGATAGCTTCTATGAATAGAGCATTTGTTTATGGCCCATTCTCCGTAATTCTTCCATCCGTAAGGAAGACATGACGTGATTAAGACGAGAACCGGTGCAATACCTCAATCTGCATAGAAGCAAACGAGCTCTTGACAGCAGCGTCTTCGTAGACGCTTGACAGCGCCCTCTGCATGCTGGCGTTCAGCATATCGGACTCTCGAACCGCTCGGGACAGTGACGCCGAGGAAGAGAGTCCCAGGGACAGCATCAGCGTGGACATGCAAGTCAGCGCCATCAGCTGTAGAGTTCAATGGCCGTGAATTGTCAGATAATACTTACATAAATCACGCCTTTATCCCTGAAAGGGTAGGTAGAGGTGAATTATTATTAAACACCACTTTTCGCCAATTTAGGCTCGAGTTCACCGAAGATAACCGTAAATTTTTGATACTTCTTCCATACGATAAAATTTTAAAAATCGACGATTAAATAACAATCGCCTACTTAAGTGCTGGTGGCCTAAGGTGCCATGGTGGCGAGACTATTTCCCATCTTTCGGACACATAAATCGCATTATATTGCTAGGTGACATAAGAGGAATGCTACTGCCTATTACACTCATCGCTGTCTTTACCTTTAGTCGACAACTGTCATGTCAGATATTACTCACTACTAAAATAATTATTACTTACCAAAATAATTAATACTTACTAAAATAAATTTGACTTAAATAGCGCAGTGGCATAGCGCCCTATTTAGGCGCTGGCCTGCGATTGCGTGAACCAAGCAATTTAAGGCCAGCCATTGGATGGGTGATCAAAAATCTATTATCTCGAGTTCCTCCGTGCTTCCGAAGGCACGTCAAGCAATTGGTCCCAGCTGTATCTGCGGTCGTTCAGTTCATACCAATCAACTCGCACTGGGCCAGCGTGGTGGGCACAGATATATCAATCGTCACAAGGGAAACGCCGGCTTGGCCTATAATTTTTTAATTTCTTTTTATTGTATTATTAAATCTGTGGGGGTGGGTTATGGCCCAATTTCAATAAATAAATAAAATAAATAAATATTAAAGGGCTGGTGATGATGATGGTGACTTAAATAAAACCTCGTATTCCTCCCAGCCCTGCTGCTCCCCAATTCATAACAAAAGAAAAATGTTCTCACCGTGGCCGAGAGAGCGTGAGACTTAACGTGGTAGGGCACCACGGTGCAGAGCCAGCAGGTGGGCAGGCACAGCAGCGCGCCGACCACGAACAGCACGCCCGCCGCCAGCTCCACCCCCAGATCCGTGGTCCAGAAATAGTACGACAAGCGCAGCAGACTCCATGCCGTGACTCCGCCGAGGATCGCCCCGCCACTCTGATAGTAAAAACTCTGTTCGGGAAGCTGTGCGGCATATTCTCGGCCCATCTACCGCAGTGTTTAAAGACAAAGGTCTTCAATGCGTGTGTGTTGCCAGTGATGACTTACGGCACCGAAACGTGCACGCTTACAATGGGCCGTATAAGAAGGTTCTCTCGGCTGAATGATGATGATGATGATGACTTTGATAGTAAAGGTCTGAGCATACGTTTCGGGGAAACACCCCAGATGGGGCTTGGATGGAGCCTCTCTCGTACAAAAAGCCCCGTGTGACACATGTCACGGAGACTCGGACGGAGCTTTTTGTACTAGAGAGGCCCCGTCCACGTCCCGTCTGGGGTGTTTTCCCGTTATGTATGCTCAGACCTTAAGCGGGAGTACACATGGTATACAAGGTGCTACACACAGGTTTCCAATGTGTGTGTATCACCTTGTATAACCGTTACTTGTATACCCTGTATACATTGTATATGTGTGTACCTTGTATAACGTTATTAATTCGACGATTCATGAGTGTGTTATATCTTATATGAATGAATGGACCATATTTTTATTTTATTTTAGAAAAAATCTGCTACGACTGCTATGGAATAAGTTTCGTACCTGTATTAATGTTACAGTCAAAACCACTTGTGATTGAGTTCAGGCAAAAGTAAGTTTGACGAAGGCTTTTTGTTAAAACTAGGGATCATACTAACCTAACCGACGGATAGAGCAAATTATATTTACATACATACATACATAAATCCGCTAATATCCCCGAAGGGGTAGGCAGAGGTGAACTAGCACCCACGTTTCGCCAGTTATGTTAGGTCCCATGTAATATGTGGCGAGCCTATTGCCATTTATCGGGCCCAAAAGTCGCAGTAGGTACATAACTAGATGGTATAAGAGGAACGCTACTGCCCATTCCTCATCACTGATTTATCCTTAGTCGCCTTGTACGACACCCACGGGAGAGATTTGGGGTGGTGACAATTCTATTCTACTCTGCCGTCACCACACGGCAATTATATTTATTATCTTAAATTCCTCCGTACTTCAGGAGGCATGTTTGATCGTGATTGAATTGCAGTCGTTAATACCAACCAGTCTCGTTGGTTATTAGGTTATATGGTGCTCATTCAGTAAAGCATGAAATCAGTGGTTTTGACTGGATAAAAAATTCAGTCAAAAGTGGTTTTTAAGAATTTTAACTGTAACATAATTATACAAAGTGAAGAAATGCCGTAGCATAGCTTCATTGTTGTTTGGTGGATAAATTAATTTAATATAAAAAAGACACGAAAATACAAAATACCTACCTACAAATTCTTGTTCTACATAATTTAACCTCGCAAAATTATTACTTATAAAATAGTTTATTTCCTACATTGATTGGATTGATACTAACAAGTAATAAGCCAGCACATGTAAATAGAACCAAGGCACTGTTTCTCATAATGGAATTAAATAATTTTTTGGTAATTTTAAAAACGATTTCAATTTGATACTGTCACAAAATGTCAGGACTGGAGGTGTTATCGAAATAAACAACAATCAGTCAGATGTGCAAAACCACAAACATTCCGAAAAGAATAAAAGGTTTTAACTTTCCAATCGTATAGGTGTACTGTAATTTTGGAGTGTGTTAAAAATATTTAAAAAATCAAGAACCAATTGTAAATAACTATTACGTCACACCTGACCATAATGTGGACTTTTCCACATTATGGTATGTGCGCGTACGGAAAATCCCACTTCCTGGTCAGAGGGTGTCATAAAAACTAAGAACTTACAAGAATTGGGCGATGAAATAGTACATAATACCAAGGGCGACTAAGGGAAACAAAGAATTCCTATGGCATTCCTATGGCAATTCCTAAGGCATAAATGGTTTATTCATAAAAATTCTAACACTCATGAGGTTACGACTTAGGTTTTACAGCCGGCCGCTTGCCTGAACTTACCAAAATAATGATAAAGTACTGCTTTCTCATTGATCACCAAACTATACAAACATTTACTGTTTATAATCAATTTGCCTGGATTATTGATGAAAGTAGCAATTACGCATTAGTTACAGGTAACCTTCAATTATGCTTCATTGTGCGTTTAATTGAAAAATCCGTTTTTCTGTGATCACCAGTGTATCGAATTTAGAAACATAATTGTAATTGAATTTTATTACGTCTCTAGAGTACAATTTTTCCGCAAGCCTTCATTTAAATTCATATTGGCGAATTCGGCATTGAGCAGAAGCAATGCAAAATATAGTTCTGATATTTTTTTTATCATGCATTATTTTTTCATTTTGCGGGGGTAATTTAGGGAATCCGAAACAGGTGTGGCAGTTCGGCAAAGACAGAGGAGGCGACTATGTCGTGGACCGTTACTCCGGAGATATACATTCACACAAGCGAATCAAGCACATACCACTAAATGTAAGTATTAAGACGGAACAGATCACTATCATTCATCATCATCAACCATCACCAAAGAGCCGTCATCATATTTTATCATACTTATTATGTGCAAAGTGCAGACACGACGTTATGGGATGTGTTAGTTTTTACATACATACATAAATCACGCCTATATCCCCGAAGGGGTAGGCAGGGGTGAACTAGATAACCCACGTTTCGCCAATTATGTTAGGTCCCATGTAATAGGTGGCGAGCCTATTACCATTTATCGGGCACAAAAATCGCAGTACATTGCTAGGTGGTATAAGAGGAACGCTGCTGCCCAGTCCTCATAATTTATTTATCATTTGGGGTGGTGACAATTGTATTCTACTCTGCCACACGGCATATACGGTTTTACATGCATACAAAAATCACTCCTATATATCCCCGAAGGGGTTATTTACCCCCCTGTAACCCCTTATGTAATGGGTGGCGAGCCTATATATCGGGTACGTAATTCGCCGTACATTGTTTGGTGGCATAAGAGGAACACTGCTGCCCATTCCTCATCACTGTCTTTACCTTTAGTCGCCTTGTACAACATCCACACGGCACATTTGAATAGCATCTATTCATCATCATCATCATCACCAGCCCTTTAATGTCCCCACTGCTGGGGCACGAGTCTTCCCTATGGATGGAAGAATATAGGGAGATTGGGCCATAACCCACCACGCTGGTCCAGTGCGGGTTGGTGGGTATTAACGACTGCAGATGCAGCCGGGACCACCGGCTTGACGTGCCTTCCGAAGCACGGAGGAACTCTATATAATAAATTTTTGGTCACCCATCCAATGAGCGGCCTTAGCGAACATTGCTTCGATTACGCGATCGTAGGCCAAGCGCGCTATGCCACTGCGCTAGCGAGCTCCTCAGCCAGACTTGCAAATATTCATTTGAAAAATATTTAAAACAATATACGTTTTTTCATTCAGGTAAAACCGTGCAATGAAGTGGATTTTGTACGTGTAGAAATAATGAATTCATACCCAAAGCCCAATGTGAGGTTTGACAATAAGCGGCAGACAATAACAGTGTCGTACAGACAAGGTCAGAACAGGCCTTCTCCCTACATGGTGCTCGCGAAAAGTCGACGGACTGACGATTGCAAGGACTTGCCGCCACCACCGTCCGAAACCGAAACAGATGAATTCAGCAGTCTGCCAGACACTGTCGGAAGATTGGCGCTAGATTATTACGGATATTAATAAACTCTTTTAAAATGTCCTACTCCAATTACCTAAATGATTTTTTCTTTTGCTAGATGTTATTTAGACTTGTATGGCCTATTGGATGAGGCAACCGTTTTAGGCCATTTAATTAAATCCATACATACACAATACTCGTTTAAAATTCTAGTAGTTACCTAGTACCACTGTGGAAAGTAATATCTAATCCGCACTAGTCCAGCGTGGTGGTTTATGGCCCGTCTCGTGGCACGTCATCTCTCTATACTCTTCCATCCGCCAGCAGTATGGACACTAAAGCTGCCTGTCCATTGGAACGGAACGAAATCACTGTGTGTTAAATGAGGTAAAAAATAACCAACAACTCGCGTCGATTGAATAGGAGCCAACATTTTGTGCAATTCTATTGGTGGATTTTTACCTCGCTCACCGCTCCGACACCTCCCTCCGTTACAGTGGACAGGCAGTCTTAAGGTTTGTGGATGATAACTGTGTAAAGGGTAACGTAAAATGCATTGGGACACTTTACGTTAGAGCTAGTATTTGAAAAATAAATAAAATCTAAATTCGGAGGACCCATGCGATTTCAGCGAATTGTCGTATAACCTGCAAATGCAACGCTGTTGGTATATTATCCGTAGTATTATTGTCCTCTATGTGGTATATCTAATTATGACGCACTACTCTGTGTCTTGTAATGACATTTCTTACGTAGTATTGTATTCTCTTTGATGACATTCTTTCACGTTAATCAAAATTGTCACTGAATTGTCCTTCTTCTGTAATTTATTGTTTCTTGAATAACTATTTCTGGCTTCCAAAACAGTTTCTTTTTCAACCTCTCGGCTTATTGTGCTTAAGACCTAAATTAGTTTTACAGAGTAGATAGATACAGCGATGCATCCTTTGAGAGAGCGCTGGTGTGATGATCTGCTCGAAAACCCTTTGCTGAGGACTCCGCCTCCCGAGCCAGAGCGCCCTCGGCCTCCCAAAGTCAGACGACCTAGAGTTTTTAAGTTGGTAAGTTGATCGGTTAGTTGATATGGAGTAAGTTGTGGATACATACATACATAAATCATGCATATTTATCTCCGTAGAGGTTATGTTGTGGATGCTATCACTATTAACACTAAATAATAAATAAATATTTCTGCGAGCAGAGCAGAATACAATTGCCACCTCCCCCAAACTCTACCGCGGATGTCGTACAAGGCGACTAAAGGTTAAAACAGCGACGAATCATCACTCATTTAAGGCAGCAACCTTTTGTCAATTATGTTAGGTCCCACATGTAAGTAATACCTTGCAAGCCTATTGCAATCTATCGGGCACGTAAATCGCAATAGGTATACTGCTAGGTGGTACATACAAGAAGAACGAATCAATAGCAGTCATTATCTTTACTTCATATTTTGAAGCGTCATCATTATTATTCCATTATTATTATTTGTCAGAAAGGTCGTCTCTATACGCCTGATCAAACACCACGAATTGGATGCGCTATAGACCAATTTATAGTTATGCTGGGTTTTTAATTTTCAGCCACCAAGGTTTCCTCTTCTCACGAAAGATTTCTATGCAAAATGGTGTAATCATCAGAAGGAGGTAAATATTCTATAACAAGCAATTGCCATTTTATTGATATTGGCATCGTTATATGTGACTTTTTGAAAACTCATAAAACCATAGTGATATTTATACATTACAATAAATTGTCGAATTTTAATAAAATACTCGTTTGTTGTATTGTTCAAAAGTAATAGCAGTTTGCAGTCGCTGTGGGCACTGTGCTTCCACAAAATAAACCATTTATTTTGTTCTTTAATAGACTTTAGGTCGATTTTCCCTTGTGCCCTTATGTATTTCCCTACATACGATATTACAGCTGCAAATGACCACGCACAGAGTTGACGACAACCCTCCAGAATTGTTCCCCGAGTTATATCTGAAGCCACGTCGGCTGGATTACTACGCGCGACAGTTAGAGGACAATATGAATGTTAACAAAGAGCTGCTGAAACGGATTAACATGATCCAAAGGACTGGCGTAAGTAACCTTTATTGTTAACTTCTTTATATGTGTTTTTTATTATTCTTTATTCTTCTCCCTGCCCTGTTCCCAGTCTATCTAGGGTCGGCGCAGTATGTTTCCTCTTCCATTCATATCGGTCAGACGTCATCACGCCATCCACTCCCTTTTGATTCATATCATCCATCACACCGTAAAGGTGCTAGTGATGAATGAATGTATAGAAAAGAGACGGAACGGACCATGTCGAGAGACCGATGAACTAAGAGAGTGATTGGAATGACAACATTTCCATCCATACTGCTCAAAGTTTTGGCTTAGGTTTTACAGCCGGCCGCCTGCCTGACACTAACCCTCTTTGAGTATGCTGTTGTTGGTGGTTTGCCCTACACAATTCGGGTGCCCCAAGGTTTTAATTGGTCTACACCGGGCAATCTCCCTTAGTCGACTTTTACGACACCCATGGGATGAGTCGGGGCTGGCCTATTCTACGTTATTTGTTCGCTCCCAGGCCAGCATAGAAGACAATTAATATTCTTTATTAGCTCCTACAAATCCCTTATAGTATAGTATTATAGTATATAGTCTGGGATCTGCCGCCAGGCAATTCACCAGTCATACCAGTAAGCACCTTGGGCTACGCAGGTGGCGGAGGGCAACCCAACACAACAGCACATTGCTAAGTTATCTTCAGTTAATAGTTATTTTTGTGCATGAGTGCAAAGTTGTTTTTTAACCACGTGCTCAATTTTGATGACCGAGCTAGCGAAGGATTCTAAAATTGAATTACGAGCGTAGCGAGTTATTCAAAAATTAATTAATCAAAAGAGCACAAGGTGAAAAATCTTTGCACTCTAGTGCAACACGTAACTTTTCATCCCCCCCAACGAGGAAATTGCAAATTAAACTTTCACAACATCCTCCCATTAACCCAAACACACTCTCAACACCCACCCAGAAACACCCAGAACATCCATTCAGACACATCCACAGCACACATCCATCCACCCAGACACACCCACAGCGTACACCCAGACACAACCACAACACCCACCCATCCACCCAGAAACACCCACAACATTCACACCCGCAATACACACCCATCCACTCAGACACCCAAACAGACCTAAAAAGCATTTAAATGCTTGACTCAAGCATCAAGCAAGCGTTGTAGACGATCAAAATGTTTAAAGCAAGATTGACGCCAAGCTGATTGACCGTCACGGAACTCCTAGGTTTTAACAAATTTATGACGTGAAAGAAAATGGCGCGCGCAAAGCAAATTACAAAAAAAGTACACCAAGAAGGTTCCGAGTCTGAGTTTTTAACAAATTAAAATAGGTTGCATGATAATTTCGGCACCATGGAGGTAGAAATAAATAGGTCTAATGATGTTTTAAATTCACAAACTCATTGCACACGATGTTCTAAATTGAAATTTACTTTATCCTCTAGAGGATAAAAACGGCTTTTGCACTCAGATATTGAAGAGCAAAAACGCTTTTTCCGAGATGGTGGGATGAAAAGACTGTTTATTTGATAGTAGGTATTGACTTTGCGCTGAGATTTCATCAATTTTGCAGGGCTATGTAGATTGCTGGGTCCGCCCAGAGCCCACCAACATATACAACAAGCTGTTGTGCAAGCAGAGGCAACGGGTTCTCAACGAAATTAGGCGACAAAATCTATACTTTTATTCCCGGCTGCTAGTTGCTGTGAGTACAAAAGAGAATACTTATTTCAAAGAAGAAAATAAAGTCACAAAATTTCGGGAAATTATTTATTATTTGTGCTGTGACGGGAATTTTCCGAAAATTTTCGTTCATAATTTTGTTTGTAAAATTTTTTCTAACGTTTATAATATTGTTCAAATAAAAGTCATTTCTTACGTAAACTTTTTGTAAACGTCACACGTTTTGTAAGATTTTTTGTATGACTGCAGCGATCTGAACAACCGCTGACCAAAGAACTGGATGAGCTATGGAAAGACACTAAGCACAAACTCATCTTGGGAGCATCGTTAGTATTTAATGCGTTTTCCTTATTTTTGTTTTAAAAGTACATAAGTACCTACAAGCGGAAATTCCCACTCTATTCAGGATTTTAAATTAATTATTGCGCAGTCTTAAATCCTCACCTCTGCCAAATTTCTTCAAATTATTTTCACGTCGACAATAATCTTAAGATAAAGAAAGGCTATACGCGCATTCGTCAATTATTAACTGGTCTTTGTCCAATGTTATTTTGGTTTCTATCCTCAGGTTACCTTTTATATTATTCAAAACTGAAAAAATTGACCGTGATGTTAGAGATCCTGCTTTTGACAAACCTCCTAATGTTCAAAGGGCCAAGTAAGTAGGTATATGTACAATAATTCAGGCTTGTATATGCGTCAAAATGTAGATGAAGTGTTAACATAGATGTCAGATGAATAAACTTTATCTAGAGTTTGAAAAGTCAGCCCTTTAGTTGAACCAAAAGAAACCACAACATTAGAACCTACTTCGGAAATGTATAATTGTTTAAGATAGTCAAAAGAAAAATTTTATCACGAGCAAAATTCAACAAATGTTTACGAATACAAATGTTATAAATGTTAAACTATATTCGGACAAAAAGAACAGAACAACTATAACTCACAGTCGTAATTAAATATTTATAGTTATTATCATAAATTACTAAAATGCGAATTAATTCGTGTTCTTATTTCTTAGAATGGCTATGGAAATCTGGGTAGCCGGAGGATCTAAAATTGGCAAAGTGGTTATTGAGCTATTCAACGACTTAGTGCCGAAAACGTGCCAGCTGTTTCTGAATCTCGTGAGAGGAGACGGCAACGGTCACGCTTATATGGGCACAAGATTTTTTCGGTAAACATTATTCTATATCAGAAAGCTAAAAACTAACGGCGTTACTAATAAACACGGTATAAGCCTTGAGTTACTCAGTGTTTTGTCTTCGTCTCATAAACATGATTTTGAATGCGAGGAAAAGAGACAAAACACTGAGTAACTACTCAATGCTTATACCGTGTTTATTAGTAAGGCCGTATATGAATGTAATATATTAATACATATTTACCCTTACAGTTAAGTAAAGTAAGTGAAAATAGGCTTCAGAAATATTTATTTTAGAAAACTTTAATGATAACTCACTTATTTTTTTACACAGAATTGTACCAGAGCTTTACTGCTGTGGCGGCGATGTCACCAAAGATAATGGTTTCGGTTGCTACATCCCAGAGGGCCAAGAGGACCCTATGGGCGCCGAGAGCTATAAGCTCAACCACACTGTGCCAGGTGTGTGCATCTTCTGAATATTATTTAATATTATTTTTCGCTGCGAAATCGGCGTCTTCAGCGTGGAAGACTTTTTAATCGAATAATTTATATCTTATTTAAAAAAGTAAAAAAAATAAACTGCTATTGTAAACAAGTGTTTAAGACGTGTTTTGGTAAAGAAGTAGGTACCTACCTATTGAAATCAAGATTCAGACAGAAGTGTTGAAATCAGATGCTAGAGTGCGGGCCAAATAAGTCTGCGCGCGAGGAGTGACGCTGCTCGTTAACATTGACACTCGTAGATAAACAAAATAAACGAATTTTTAGTTCCAATTTTGACCACGCGCAGTCTTATCTGGACCGCACTCTATCACTGTTATAATCTATTGACAAAAAGTGACTACAGATTTTAAACACTTCTTAGCATTCCTTGCATGTTAAAAGCAAGCAAGTAAAGTAAATTGAGAGATCTCAGAATGTCATCATTATTGTATTAATTACAATAAAATAACATAGATGGCGCGGTAGGCGAGCTCTCTACATAGCGCTAGGAATTTCTCTACGGCAATGGACTCCTCCGAGAGATGCCTGCAGTAGAGAAACCCTCCCAGGCAGTGCACGACTGCAAGGTTTGACCTGAGGACCATTAAAAGTTTTCGCGCTGCCCAAATAAACCGGTAGATGCCGTAAAGGCCTCCCGGCCAATACCTTGCTTATAACACCTTCAACAAGAACACAATATACACTGTTTTTACTTGGGATTTAGAATTTCTTATTGTTTCATTTTGTTAAATACACGCTTTCAAAGTACTTTTTGGACATTGAACACACATCTTAACCACTTTTTTGTAATAACACCGCGAAAGTTTTATAAGGTCAGGAAATTGGCACATGAGTAAAGAAATGAAAATGTCGTTTTTCTACACTCTGTGGTCATGGTAACAAATACAGGCGTTTTACGCATAAGTCAGTGACCTCAGTCCAAATAGTCATACCCTCGGTTTTCGTGTGCCTTTCTTTCCCTCAGAACCGAAACACGGCCCGCGTGCGTGACACGCGACACTTATTTATAAAAATAGGGTTCTGTGGTCGGTTTGCGTTTTATTTGTGGGTAATTATTTGTCTACGATCGATATGCAGAAGTGTGTAACGTAACTATTCCCTTAAGGCCCGTCTTGGTCTGTAATGAACTGAGCGTCTGTTAAAAAATGTATTCCTGTGGCGATAATTTTTAATATCGGACAGAAGCATTTTTATTTTTTTCTGACACTTATTTAAATTGTAAGTTTCACCTACAAACAGAACTGCCGCACTAAGAGACGTCAATTAACTTTAATAAGTACTTAGTGTCAAAAAAATTCATTGAAATCGAGACCATAGACACGGAAAGAATACCGACGAGTTTTGAATTCTCAGTTTTTGACATTATGTACTCATTAACGTTATTTGACGTGTCTGACTGCCGCACTCAGAGACGTCAAATAACGATAATGACTACTTAACGTCAAAAGTTACAATTCAAAACTAGTCTATTCTTGCCGGGTCTATGATCTTGATTTTAATGAAAATTTTTGACATTAAATACTCATTAAAGTTAATTGACGTCTCTGAGTGCGGCAGTAAGGCAGTTAAGCTTTTTGAAATTGCATGGCATATTTTTTGTTAAATTACAAGAATAATATAGGTTGCTACTGCTAGGTAACTAACCCGTAGTTTATCTTGATCTGTGGGTAAAATGTTCTAAGTTTTTTTTAAAGAAATTTGGAACAATTAACTTATGTACTTTCGTAAAATTGACCTTGGAGCTGCGTTAACCTGAGACAACTATTTCCCACAGTTATTTTTGTATATGTTGATATTGTCAAAGAGCAATAGAAAAAATCACAATCACAAACCTTTACTAACTTGCCGAAATTTCTTTTGCCGCAAACCTTAAAATTTTCTAAAAATCCAAAGCAGTAGGTTCGGAGTCGTAATAGTATCTAAATATAACCGAAATCTGTTAGATACTTAATTTTTTAGCCTGTTAAATTCCACTGCTTGGCTAAATCCCCCGCAACCCTCCATCTCGAGCGATCCCGAGCCAACACCGTCCATGTTTTGCAGTATGTCTCCTCTCTCCATCTCATTCTAGGTTGACCTCGACTCCTATTTGACCATCCTGAGGTGTCCACTCTTTGGTGGGTGACCTTTGGCCATCTATCTGAATGCATACGGCACTTTACTTAAATAATTAATATATTTTTCATCCCACCATCTCGGAAAAAGCGTTTTTGCTCTTCGATATCTGAGTGCAAAAGCCGTTTTTATCCTCTAGAGGTTAAAGTAAATTTGAATTTAGAACATCGTGTGCAATGAGTTTGTGAATTCAAAATATCATTATACATATTTATTACTACCTCCATGGTGCCGAAATTGTCATGCAACCTATTTTAATTTGTTAAGAACTCAGACTCGGAACCTTCTTGGTGTACTTTTTTTGTAATATGCTTTGCGCGCGCCATTTTCTTTTCACGTCATAAATTTATTAAAACCTAGGAGTTCCGTGACGTTCAGTCAGCTTGGCGTCAATCTTGCTTTAAACATTTTGATCGTCTACAACGCTTGCTGGATTCTTGAGTCAAGCATTTAACAGCTTTTTAGGTGTGTTTGATTTGTTTACGCTAGCAACGGAACAAAAACATACAGGAAATCAACGTGCTTGACTCAAGCTGATTGACCGTCTCGGAACTCCATTAGGGACGGTAATTTTTATTAGGTACTTACAGGTGTGTCTGGATGAATGTTGCGGGTGTGGCTGGGTGGATGGGTGGCTGTTGGAGGTGTGTCTGGGTGAATGGGTGTTTTAAGGGTGTCTAGGGAATGGGTGTTTTGTTAGTGTGTCTGGGTGAATGGGTTTTTGTGGGTGTGTCTGAATGGATGGGTGAGTATTGTGGGTGTTTCTGGGTGATTGGGTGTTTTTTTGGGTGTGATTAGGTGTTTTGTGGGTGTTTATGGGTGATTGAGTGTTTTTTGGGTGTGATTGGGTGTTTTGTAGGTGTTTCTGGGTGAATGGGTGTTTTGTGGGTGTTTCTGGGTTAATCGGTGTTTTGTGGGTGTTTCTGGGTGAATGGGTGTTTTGTGGGTGTTTCTGGGTGAATGGGTGGTTTTATGGGTGTTTCTGGGTGAATGGGTGTTTTGTGGGTGTTTCTGGGTGAATGAGTGTTTTGTGTGTGTTTCTGGGTGAATGGGTGTTTCTGGGTAAATGGGTGTTTTGTGGGTGTTTCTGGGTGAATGGGTGTTATGTGGGTGTGTCTGAGTGGATGGGTGTGTATTGCGGGTGTGAATGTTGTGGGTGTTTCTGGGTGGGTGTTGAGAGTGTGTTTGGGTTAATGGGAGGGTGTTGTGGAAGTTTCTGGGTGAAAACAGAAACTGTTGTGATTGTATTTTTTTTTGTGTTTTGCAATTTCCTCGTTGGGGGGGATGAAAAGTTACGTGTTGCACTCGAGTGCAAAGATTTTTCACCTTGTGCTCTTTTGATTCCCTCGCTATCGCTCAGGATTCTAATATTTGAATCACTCGCTACGCTCGTGATTCAATTTTAGAATCCTTCGCTAGCTCGGTCATCAAAATTGAGCACGCGGTTAAAAAACAACTTTGCACTCATGTACAACAAATAACTATTAAAACCAGGTGTCCTATCTATGGTGGTCACTGCGGACAACGAGGTGTCAGGGCAATTCAACATAATTTTCAAGCCGTTACCACAGTTCGACGGAAAGCACGTCGTCTTTGGCCGGGTGAGACTTTAACCATTATAATAATATGTACCTTCTTCTTCTTCTTCCATACTACTTCTAACATACATAAATCACGCCTATATTCCGGAAGGGGTAGGCAGAGGTGAATTCACACCTACGTTTTGCCGATTAGGTTAGGTGGCGAGCCTATTGCCATTTATTTGGCACGGAAAACGCAGTATATTGCTAGGTGGTCTAAGAGGAACTCTGTTGCCCATTACTCATTGCTGTTTTAACCCTTAGTCGCCTTTTACGACACCCACGGGAGAAATGGGGGTAGTGAAAATTGTATTCTGCTCTGCTCTCTGATATTTTTTGATCTCTGATATTTTTAAAATACCTTTTAAAAATATCGGGTTAAAAACTGAACTCTAACATTGTTACTATCAAATCATTATCTACCATATTATCATCAGCACAAATAATTATTCGAAATGTTTCCGTCTTAATTGTCTTTGTTAGGGCTTGTACACAAAACTGCGAATTGGCGTCGTGGGAGCTCGTAGATTTTTACGATTCGGCGTCGCGTCGTGGGAGCTCGTAGATTTTTACGATTCGACGTCGCGTCGTGGGAGCTCGTAGATTTTTACGATTCGACGTCGCGTCGTGGGAGCTCGGAGATTTTTACGATTCGACGTCGCATCGTGGGAGCTCGTAGATTTTTACGATTCGACGTCGCGTCGTGGGAGCTCGGAAATTTTTACGATTCGACTTCGCGTCGTGGGGCTCGTAGATTTTTACGATTCGACGTCGCATCGTGGGAGCTCGTAGATTTTTACGATTCGACGTCGCGTCGTGGGAGCTCGGAAATTTTTACGATTCGACTTCGCGTCGTGGGGCTCGTAGATTTTTACGATTCGACGTCGCGTCGCAGTTTTGTGTACAAGCCCTTATATCATTGTGTTAATTTTCCTTACGTTTATATCATGTTCAATAAGCGAATGTCTTGTGGTAGATAATAGCAGGGCCTGCGCAAGCCCTGGAGCGTATCAGTGCCCTGGGCCTGCCCCTGGGCACCACCACCTCCGACTGCATCATCCGGTACTGCGGCTGGTTCACCCGCGGCGGACTGTACCGGGAGGGCACACCCAACACCATTCAGTTCCCACCAAGAAGGAAGGTGAAAAAGTAGCGACGAAAATCAGCCGTGATGGGAGTTTGTCGATTTCGTATACTGTTCTCGGTGAAACTTTTACATTTTGTCAGCTAAAATTTACTTTTATTATAAAATTTCGTGTGACATTAAATTTGGCGGTGATAGAATTCTTTTTGCCAGAGCAATGTTGACACTTTGATTTCACAAAAAATCCAACAATCATATTGCCTTTATGTTTTGTGAAATTTTTTATCTCAATGTGTGTGTATTGTGTTTTTCTTTTCTTTCTATTTTTTCTTTATACGAGAAATACAAACAACACTTTACTTACAGTATAAACGCATTGTTGTTTCGTTTTCAAACATAATATCGTTTAAATATTTTATTTTTATTTTAAACGCTTTACAGAATAAATTACAAAAATTGGAATGCACAAGACACAACATGACGTGAAGCAACACCGATCATTCACAAACATCCATAATCAAAAGAGTCAATAAAAATACGATTTTAAGTCACATAATTTGTCTTCGTTGACGTCGTGTAGTACCATCACCCATTCAGCATCACTCGATTTTCACGAACAAACCGCAAGAGAGTACCAGGGCAAGCAACTGAGAACAAAAAGATATTTTTTTATGCCAGACAAGGAAGTTCTTGACCTTAATCTCACCAGCCCCCGTAGCACGGGACGTGGACACATCTCCTTCGGGGGAAAAAAAATCTTTTCCTCTCGCTCTAACTCCCACTAAGTCCCAAGACAAAACACTGTCAAGTGGTGGAGAGAGACTTGTCCACGTCCCCGTGCTAGGCCCGCTGCCCGGCTAGCGACCACCGAAACACGATATGATATATGTAGACATTTATCGCTTTGAACTCTCAAAACTCCATAGATTTTTAACAGTTCAACGCGATAAATGGCTTTATCATATCGTGTCTCGGTGTTCAATGCTAGCCAGGCTGATGGTAGGGACGAGAAGGTCCGATGATAGAATCGAGTTTCACTTGGATTCCTCAACAACAAAGGGGCTGGCTATTCAGAGTTTATTAATATCTAAATAATTTAGTTTTGGTAACCTAAAGGCCGTGTGTGTAAAGGTTGAGCCACTTAGCGTGCCCGGCCTGCTATTGCGTAAACAAAATAATGTGCGCTAAGGCCGGTCATTGGATGGGTGACCAAAAAGGTGACCGTGTTTCGGACGGCACGTCAAACTTTTGGTCCCGGCTGCATATGCAGTCGTTCGTTAATAGCCGCCAATACTGGGCCAGCATGGGGAATTATGGCCAATATTTTTACATCCATCGGAAAGGCCTGTGACCCAACAGTGGGGACATCTGGTGATGATGAAACGATGTGTAGAAGAATACTACATTTTTCAACAACCCTTTTGACATCAACTTATTCTTCTTCTTCTTCCTGCCCTTATCCCACTCTAGGCGGGGTCGGCACAACATGTTTGACATCAACTTATTCTCGCACGAAATTCGTCAAATTCTTACCATAATAATAGCTACGACAATGGCAGCGACGCCGACGTACACGGCGTCCTCTCTCAGGAAGTCAATTACTTTGGTCAGGCATCCTTCCATGTACATGTTCGTAGGGTTGGGGGATGCCCTGCATTCCTGCCGCTGTAATAAATAATTACGTCGGCTATAGACTAAAACAATATAGCCAAAATATGGTCAGGGACGGCAAATTACAGACATACATAAATCACGCCCTATATCCCCGAGGAGGCAGAGGTAAATTAACACCCACTTTTCGCAAATTAAGTTAGGTCCCATTTCATAGGCGGCGAGCCTATTGCCATCCATTGGGCACACAAAATGGCAATATACTGTTAGGTGGTATAAGAGGATGCTGCTGCCCATTACTCATCGCTGTCTTTAACCTTAGTCGCCTCGTACCTTGTTTGTACGTCACCCACTAGAGAGATGCGGGTGGTGATAATTAATTGGCAAGGCACTGCCTTTTGATTCATATCATCCATCACACCGGAATGGTGCTAATGATGAATGAATGTATAGAAAAGGGACGGAACGGACCATTTCTAGAGAACGATCCACAGAATGCTCAAGATTTTGACTCAGGTTTTACAGCCAGCCGCCTGCCTGGCACCAACCCTCTTTGGGCATGCTGTTGTTGGTGGTTTGCCCTCCACCATTCGGGTGCCCTAAGGTGCTTATGGGTCTACCGGGCAATCTCCCCTTAGTCGACTTTTACGACACCCAAGGGATGAGCCGGGGCTGACCTATTCTACGTTATTTTTTCGCTCCCAGGCCAGCATGGGAAGTCATTACATCATCTTAATTACAAAACAAAAAAAATATATAAATTCATGTCAGATAAATTCGGCTTAGGCTTTTAAAAAGTTACCAAAAACAGACCTTTCCAGAATAAATTTCCTTGCAGCAGCTCTCGGGGATGTTCCCGTTCCAGTCCTTGTAGGACTTCACGCCGCAGCACTGCAGGTAGGTCTGCGTGTCGTCCCAGGAGCGAGTGTACTCGTGCCTCGCACCGTAGTACGGTATGGACGCGTACATCTCACGGTCGAGAGTAGTCAACACTTTCTCCCGGAAAACGAATTGAAGGATCCCGCCGACGAGCATCACCACAAATATTATGAACACCAAGATGTAGTACTGCCAACAAAATTGGGTGGGTTAATGTACCGCACATTTACTACTGAAAAGACGCAACTCAAACAGTAACTTGGAAACATTGTGCGCTCTAAATCTATGGAGGTAAGACTTTACTGTTGCAAGAATGCAGTTTTGAGTTGTGTCTCTTTTGGATTTCAAAAGCGGTTTTTTGAAAGCCTTACAAATTTTTCTGTAGTTTAAGAAAGTTTATTTCACGAAATACTTTTTAAGTATTTTTAATTTTTATTTAATCGCATTGCGAAACAGTTGTACGTTACATGTTACAACAACTATAATATCGAACTACTATTTCGAATTTTCCATACAATTTGCTTTACTGACCGTACAATTTGTATGTGGTAAGAAAAAAATTAACAATTTCGATTATTTTAACAACACCATAGTATTTATATAGCTATTTTGGCATGGATAGCGTTCACACGTGCGTTATTTCTGTTACATGTTGTATATCAATGCACATACCGTGAGTAGCATACACTTGACCTCCTTGGCAGCGCCACAGCAGCCGAGCAGCGACAGCAGCATCATGGCGGCCCCCATCACCACCACGACGATCACTGACGCTATGAACATGTTGTTGCTCATGAGCGTGCTCGAGAACGACCGAGAACTCCACACCCATAGGCCCACGCCTAGCGCTAAGGCGCCGCCCACCTGTGTACAAAAGTAGATTATATATACCAAGGGCAATAATACAAAGCATTTCTCCGAAGGCGAGGGCGATAAATATGCGATCTGAGACATTCTTTTTTATCGCCCGAGGTAGGTAAAAAGAAACGCAAATTAATCACCTTGTAATGTGTATATTGATGTGGAACAAGTATAAAATATTGGTTACAGAAAATTTTGTGTTCTGCAAAAAAAAGTGTAAATTACTGACATATTTTAAAACGACAGTGCATACGGTGAAAACGATTAAAAACCCCGCTGCTAGCTTAATTTTTAGGTAAATGCCCGTAAAATTATTAAATTTTTAGTTAAACTACTAAATATTAAAAAGTGAGGAGTGTGAAATGTGAAAATTTCAGGAACATAATAAACAATTAAGTCTCTTTTTCATTTGAGATGACTGTGATAAATAGTGAAATTAGACGATAGTGAAAAATTTCACTTTTCATAGCTATAATTTGCTGACACAGATAAAAATAATATTTTTTATTTCTTTACTAATAATTAATCCTATATACTTTTGCTTTCTTAAAAGAAAGGATTATATAAATTAATCCCTATACCAATATTAATTCATATTCTTCGCGACTTATTTAAAGTAGTGTGTCCAGAATAGAATACTTATAAACGAACTATATTGCGATTTAATAAGTGCCGAAGAGCTTTATGAAATAAAATTTCAACTGAGACATTAAATTTGAAAACAAAATAAAAAGCAGAACAGAACGAACTAGCCGTACCTACACATCAAATTCCGGAACATTATTTCAAGTAAGTATCTAATTTAATAATTTATCATAATAATAATATTTACTTACACCATTATTGTACTCCGACAATTCGTGATAAGATAGCCAGCCCCTCTGTGGTTGAGGGGCTCAGGTGAAGCTCGATTCCGCAACTTTTGGACCTTATCGTCACTTATCATCAGGTGAGATGAAGGCCAAGAGCTTGGCTTCCCTCTCTAGCATAAAAAATTAATCTAATTGAATAGACACATTGTTATTTAAACATTTTTTACAACGCTATTAATTTAATGTTAAATCAACATTAAAATAGTAGGAAAATGAATAAAAAAAAAATAGTGACAATGGACTGACCCATTTTTATACTAATCTAACGATGATCTAACTGTATGCTAAGTTTAGAATGAATAACTTATTAATGATATTTGTGATTCTCATCATTAACTTCCTCCTGTCCTGTTCCTGTGTTTATCTGGGGTCGGCGCAGTATGTTTGCTCTTTCATTCAAATCGTTAAGACGTCATTATCAGTCATCCCCTTTTGATTCATAACCATTCATTACCTACACCGGAAAAGTACTACCTAGTGCTGAATGAATGTATTAAAAAGTAATCGTGACCATGTAGAGAGGTTGATGAAGACAGAGCGGAATTAGAATGACAACAATCCAATCCATATTACTCAAGAATTTGGAATAAGTTTTACAACCGGTCGATTGCTTGACACCAACCTTATTTAATTATGCTCTTGTTGGTGGTTTGCCCTCCACTGCCGTGCCCCAAGGTGCTTATTGCTCTACATCTGACAATCTGCCTTAACAAATACACGGATTGCAAATAGCAAAATTGCTAAGCCTCACTTTTGTTTCAGGGCTTAAAAACAATCGTTTCAGGGCTTAAAAAAAAAAGTTTAGTTAAAATCTTTGGCTTTTAATCTTATGTATAAAAATCATTACAAAATTCACTGTATACTTATTTAGGTTTTCAACCGATTAAAATTAACATCTAATAGCAATATACTTACTAAGCACCTAGTCATTAAGTTTAAATTGAAAATCGAATTGAAAATCTGAGTCTTTTAATAAGTAATACAACGAATTAAAATTAGTAACAGAATAAACGCAAAATCGTATTAACTGTTCGTCGTTCGTAAAGAAGATAGGTACCATATATCTATGGATAATGCCGAAAATTACCCACATACCTACCTAACAAAAATTTGATTAGCATACTAGTTCAACAACAATTGTTTCGAATTGGGCAAACGTAGACGGCGCGTTGTCGGCATGAAGTGACAATTATCGGGCCGGGATGGTTTCAGTATTTTTTCGACCACGTGCTCAAGTGTTCATTCATGCGTTAAAATGAATGGGGAGCTGCGGCGCGCGCGCAGGCGGCCTCGCAGTCAGACCGCGCTCGCCGCGCCCGCTCGGCGCAAACGTGCGTGATACTGTGTTGCTCTGGTTGCTCATGTGCTCATGACAGGTGCTCTATGCCGTGTCACTTCATGCCTAACCCGTAAGGCCTAACTTAGACTTCAGATCATGACAGCGGCCTACGTTGCATGAGTAGGTATACACACATACAGCTTACAGACGTATTTATCAGGACTGATAAAATTGTGTTAGATGTAAATATGAGAAGGTACTCAGACAGACAGCTTCAGTACGTATAATTCTCGGGACTGATAAAGTGTTTTAGATGTACCTAAGTCGATATGGTCATGAAAGTTATTCAGTTATCTGTCTAACTGCCGCACTCAGAGACGTCAAATAACGTTAATGAGTACTTAACGTCAAAAAATGACAATTCAAAACTAGTCGCTATTCTTGCCGGGTCTATGGTCTAGATTTGAATGAAAATTTTTGACATTAAATACTCATTAAAGTTAATTGACGTCTCTGAGTGCGGCAGTTACTCAGGATAATGTTAGAGTAAATCGTTAACTAGCATTACATTCATATTTTGTTAGTTAAAACTTTGACATCGGTTGAAAAAGGACTAGGTACCAATAAAAACTAAGAAGATAATTAAAAAAATTAAAAATGTGACTGAGGAATAAAAATCGGTTGAAAATGAATAATAATGTCGTAGGATGAAAACGGAACAACATCCCCATTCATTAATTTCGAACAATCTGTTGAGTTTATATATTTCATGAATAATAGTTCTCTGTTACCTACTTACTTACCTGTAAATTAGATAAAAACCTAAATCGTGGGTAAATAATTTCATTATATTGTATGTTAAATAGTGTAATGTATCCATACACATTCACCATATATATAGCGACCTTGAAACCTCTTCAATTAAAACATGCGCTCACAACTCTTAGCATACTACGACGAAGACACATTAATTGAATGTAATTTATGAGATCTATAAACGCCGCTTACTTTATTAATTGGATGACTAGCGCCCAATTCGTGCTGTTGGCCACTGGGACTCATACTGGTTTCCTGTAGCATTACTCACTTTGATTACTTCGCACACGTCGCTATCGGATGTCGGGATTATCGTTCACAGCGTCGTCGTTAAGAAGACAACAATTGCTGTGCAGGGGAAGGTGATCCGTAGAGGGCATGGTCCCTAAAGCGGCTGCACTCTTGTGGATACAATCGTTTTTAGAAACGAATTTTTCCCGTCAGCCTTTTCAACTGCTCCCTTGAGGGACAGTATATCAAAACGTTTATTTGGTTTTTATGTAAATTAACCAATTTTATATACTAGAGTAACCAATTTAGGCAGCGTGCCCGCTTTTAGCCCGTATTCCTCCGTGCTTCGGTAGACACGTTAAAGCCGTTGGTCCCCGTCCCGGCTGTATCTGCAGTCGTTAATACCCACCAATCGGCACTGGGCCAGCTTGGTGGGTTATGGCCGACTCTCCCCATATTCTTCCATCCATAGCCTGTGCCCAAGCAGTTGGGATATTAAACTGAGGTGAAACATTAAACATAAGACTAAGGTGATGATGAGATGATATATAATGAAGGGACATGGACGTAAATTCTCATCTCTCTCCTTGGGTGTAGGAAAACAATTTTATATTTACAATAGTAGTCGCTTTAGGCACAGTGCCTGCTTTGGGAAGCTTCCCCCTCACTGTAGAATAATTAGCCGACGTATAATTAAGTCGGGTTTTACTGGTTTAGAAAAGTGGGGACAGGAAATTAAAAGTCGACTGTATAGGTGTGGCGTCGGTGTCCCGTTGCTAGGCACTCTACCTGCGCTGGCGCAATCATGAGACACATTCTCTGTTTACAGGAAGCAGATACGATAGCGACTTGCTCCGTAAGCTTCGTCGCCAAACCTTAGCCTCGACCACAGTATACGTATACCCAGAACAGTAGTTTATCTGCGGCCTGCCGGCGAGTCATTAGCCTACTCTTACGTTAACGCTAGGGTTGTAATAAATAGAGGCTTTGGTCAACTGGTCCCGCGGGATGAATTGACTTAATGCAATTCTGCGGCTGCGAGCGCGAATGTGCCGGTGGGAACCAGCAGCGATCGAAAGTGCAGTCACCTTGTGAACACACCGAACCCCAAATCCCCCGTATTTTATGTCAATGGTACGTTAGCACCATTGACATAAAATACGGGGGTGCGTTGGTGCGTTAGCACCATTGAAATAAAATATATATTACAATGCGTGCCTACACGGCGCCAAGTACGAAAGCACATATAATGGGCATCGGCCAGTTTGTATGAAGACGTATTACTGTTCTGGGTATACTGTGACTCGACACAAAACGCGTGCCAAATGTGCTCAGCAAAAAAATGCCGGATGCTGTATCGCAGATAGATAAGCTATGCTTGCTTATTCATATCAGCATTGTGGTGACTCCGCAATTTCTTAACGATGAAGATAGTGTTCCTTCGAAACAAGCCTATTATAATGGTTATGTCGCCAGTAGTTTTTGTTAAGGCCTCACTCAAATAATAATTACCTCACAATGAAATTGTAACGGATGATTCTTGTGTGTTATCGAATCTTTAAGAATACGTTAGAGATCGTTTATCAAGAAACCATTGTTGTTTACCTAAGATATATTTTTAACTTAAAGACAAGGGATATTGTGTCTCAGAAACCAGTATCTTCTGTGAGAATCAACAAGTATCGTGCTCTATAAGACACATTAAAAAATTCGTTTTGCGTGGCACGGATACTAGCTATGCAATATCACATTATGAATATAACATGCGATATTACTTTTACTTACATTACCTAATCTGTTAATGCAATTGTTAACGGTTTAGTTTAGAATATCCATTTCATCAATCACACCGGAAAGGTGCTAGTGATGAATTAATAAACAGAAAAAGTGTCAAATTTTTTCGTAAATACCAAACTTTCGTTGTGCAGTACGAAACAAATTGATGTAGCGAGCGTGGTGTCCAATATTTCACTAGCGGACGTCAACAAATTCAAACTCTTGTTCATACAACATTGAAAACAAACAATTTTTCAATAGAAACGGAGCGGGTGGATTTACAATTCTCAGAAATTGTCCATGGAAATTTCCGGGCGGTCACCGGCGACCGCGTCGGATTGAAGTGAAATTTTTTCCGGCTACACCGATCTGCGGGCTTTTTCCTTTTTTTTCGACAGCCAAACGCAGAATTTTAGGGGTCTAATAGGGCAACATCTGCAATTTATTTTATTATCCTAGTATGAATTACGCTGCAAATCACAAAATAAATGAGTCATCTTTGTCGTCTGTTTAATTTAATGTATCCCCAAAGAGGGTTGGTGTCAGGCAGGGGGCCGTCTGTAAAACCTAAGCCAAAACTTTGAGCAGTATTGATTGGAGAGAGAGAATGGTTGGGATGACATCATTGTCAACCCAACAACTCCCTATGTTCATCGATCTTTCGACATGGTCCTTTTCGTTTCTTTTCTATACATTCCATCACTAGCACCTTTCCGGTATGATGAATGGTATGAATTAAAAGGGAGTGGATGGCTTGATGAAGTCTGACCGATATGAATGGAAGAGGAAACATACAGCGCCGATCCCAGATAGACTGTGAGCAGGCAGGGAGAAGAAAAATAAGATCATAAAATAGTCAGACGACAGTCAGTTTACCAATTCCTATGTAGAAATTTAGCAGTTTGATAGTTTTGTACGAGAAAATGTAACATGGTTCTCAATAGATTATTTGGATATTATACGTAATGATTGAATTATTAATTTAATCGTGTAAATAATGATATTATATAAAATGAATTGCTGTGGCGATACTGCTTAAAATGGCCTTTTTAGGCCCCCAGTTCGCCGAAGTCGATTTCGCGGAATGACAACAGCGCGTCGTTTGTACTCGTGGCCGTCTGTCATTTGGTGCTCTATTTATAAAATATTTCACTTCGAGATTTGTTTTGCTGAAGCAGTTGATAGGACTAAAGATTAGATGCAGATTAGATGAATGTATGTAATATGTAACATAGGTAAATTCATCTAATCTGGACTAAAGTACATCATCACGCCTTAGGATTAGGCAGAGGTGTAGTAAACACCACATTTCGACAGCTTATTTCGAGACCCATGTAGGGGGCGAGATTGTCCATTCTTCGTTATATTATAATGCAGGGGTAGCAATTGCATACTTCTCTGCCGTCACGGTTTTCTCAATCCAAAACAAAAAGGTATAAACATCGCGCAAAATTAAAATTTTAATATGTATCAACGTTTGACAGTAGGTATCATCTCATCAATTATGTAGGTACAACTTATTGTTTGAGTGTACAATTGCTGGTGAACCATATAAATACTAAATAAATAAGTTATCCAATATTGAAATTGCAGAACAAACATACTTCCATACAGAAGTTACTTATTTTTATTTCCTTTCGATTTGCCGATTGTGCGTGTGCGAGTAATCCTAACTGCATTATGCCCGTTTCACACGAGAGCAGAACAGCTAGGCTGAATAGTGGGCAGCACAGTAGGTGCTACTGTTTGAACGCACAGTACAGAATAGTGAAGATCAGTAGTTACTGTCCTGTGCGTTCAAACAGCAGTATTGTGCTGCCCACTATTCTGCCTCACTGTTCTGCCCTCGTGTGAATCATGCATTAATGCAGGAACTCCCAGAATTCTAGCGGCTTTCATAGATGACTGTTTCATGGATTAGGTAGTTGATTGATCAACGATCATTGCCACGCTTGTACAATCAATAGTCCGAGGTTATCACAATGTGTAAATTTTTTTACAGATTATACACAAACGCAATGTATCTATTATAATATAGAGTAGTGAACTAGTAAAGTATTATTAAATCTTAATTTATATTATGTTGATTGTTGAGTACTGTATAGCTATGTCCATTTTGCTCGCCTTTGCCTGCATCAAGTAATAGATACTACTTGCGAATGTAAGTGAGAACTTGCGCATGAGCGAACGATTGTCACATGTCGCGGATAATCCTTAATATTTAGCAGTGCATTTAGTTTAATTATGTATTATGTCTTTAATTTATTACGGAATCTATAAAACAATACCCAAATGTGTTTTGTCTTGTAACCGTTCCCGATACATGGCAATAGGCGCGCCCCCAAATACAACCAATAAATAAGCACATTGACCACGAATGGTGGAGGGCAAACCACCAACAACAGCATACCCAACGAGGGTTGGTGTCTATAAGGCGACCGCTGTAAAACCTAAGCCCAAACCTAGAACAGATGGATTGGATTGGAAAATCCCCGTTCATCGGTCTCTGGACTTGGATTATTTTTATTACTTTTCTGTAATTAATTAATTACTAGCACCCTTCCGATGTGATGGATAATATGAATTACGATGTCATTAGTTTTATGAATGGAATGGAAACATTCTGTGCTGACTATAGATAATTTGGGAACAGAGCAGGATAAATGAATTTACGGAAAAGTGATGAAAAGAACCTTGTCTAGAGACCAATGAACGGAGAGAGTGACTGGGATGACAACATTCAAATCCATACTGCTCAAGGTTTTGGCATAGGTTTTACAGCCGGCCGCCTTTCCGTAACGAACCGCTTTTTGGGTATGCTGTTGTTGGTGGTTTTGCTTCCACCGTTCGGGTGGAGCAAGGTGCTTGTTGGTTGTATGTTGTGTGAGCCTATTGCCATTTATGGGTAAACTAGTGGTCTCGCTCGCGTTAATGTCGGTTTATTTCCTCGATAAATGGACTATCCAACACATAAAATAATTTTTCAATTTGAGTCGGTAGTTCCTGAGATTAGCGCGTTCATCCAACCAAGCAAACAAACTCTTCACCTTTATAATGTTAGTATAGATTTACTGTAGTAATTTGTTCGAGAGTGCACCAGGATCACTAAAGTCTACTCTTTGTTAATATTACTCTTACTGCCGCACTCAGAGACATCAAAAAACTTTAAAGAGTACCTAATGTCAAAATAGTTCAATTAATTCTAGACCATGGACCCGGCAAGAATAGAGACTAGTTTGAAATTGTCATTTTTTGACATTAAGTACTCATTAGCGTTATTTGACGTCTCTGAGTGCGGCAGTTCGAAACACAAACTCGATACAAAGCAGGTAGTGCGATGGTCGTAATGTGAAAGAAATCAAACCTTTTCGGCGAAGGATGTGTTGGACGTTGGCCTGTAGCCCTTTGCTATTGCTAGATTCACATTCACTCAGAACCAATAAAAGTGCCCCACTACTCTTAATCGACACATGAAAGCAAAACACCGGGACTATTCCAATTATCTATTTAGCGTACATCCTCTCGTGCTGGCTACAGTACCTACCTAGGTAGTACTGTTGAATTTATTTATTGCTATAAATATTTAAATTGTCAGATTTTTTAATTTTATGGCAGAGCAGAATACAATTTTCACTACCCCCATCTCCCCCGTGGGTGTCGTACAAGGCGACTAAACGTAAAGACAGCTAAGAGTAATGTACAGCAGCATTCTTCTGATACCTAGCAATATACTGCGATTTAAGAACATAGGTAGGTGGCATTAGACTCGTAACCTATTACATACATACATGGAACCTAACTTGATTGGCAAAAAGTGCGTGTTTTAATTCACCTCTGCCTACCCCTTCAGGCATAGGTATAGGCGTCATTTCTGATTTATGTGTGTATGATGTAGCAGGTTCTAATCTGACTTCATAAGCAATCATACCAGATATGAATAAATGAATTTTGACTTTGACTTTGAATATAGGTAACTTATGAAACCTGATGAAAAATTGCTGCCGAATAATGAAAAATAATAACTAAATTACTTACCAATGTTATAACGTTGATACATATTAGGGAGAATTTCATACACCGCCCGCAACTGTCCATCGTACCGCCCATACCCATAATTAATCTGAAAATAAATTATAAATACATTAATCTTTGTTTTATGGCATAAATATCTTTACCAAGAAAAATACTTATAATTTGATTTTTATTTGAACATTAAATTTATAAATAATAATTATCTTTGTAATATTTTTTATAATATATAGGTAATAGTCCCAAAAATTTCTAATTGATATTTGTCTTTATTTTCTTTGTAAAAAAAATTGGTCACAAAATATTTCGACATAATTCTTCAAAAAATATTTTTAGAAGAAAGATCTATGAAAACCTCTGCGTGTATGGGAGACATAAATATTATGTGTTGCGAAAGTACTTTTTGCATAGAATTTAACCGTTGCTCGTTGCTCCAGAAATTCCACAGCATTGGGATAATTATTATTCACTGTTGATTAGCCTTTTTAATTTGAGATCGAGGGTGGAGTAACAAGCGCGTTCGGCTAGCTATTGCGTGAAGTAAGCAATGTTACATTATGTACCTGCACGGCTAGCAAGACCACCGAAATATATGATAATAGTACAATATAATATATATTATATGGTAATAGCCATTTATCAACTCGATAAACTTACAAAATAGTTGGATTTTTGACAGTTCAAAGCGATAAATGGCTATATATTTAAGATATATTACAGGCTTATTCAATTTAGGCTTATTCAAGTGTTAAAATCCAATGATTTTTTATTGATTGATGATGTCTTTTTATATTTGAGTTTATCAATATGTGGAGCAAAAAACGCCACCACAGTTTCACCTACACCTATACAGTACAGTACAAATAAAATTTGTGTTCGCTGCTGAATATTATGAATGAAAGTAGATATAAGTATAGAAAAGTGATAAAATAAAGACCATATCGAGAGACCGATGAACAGTGTGCGGTTAGAGCGCTTGCGCACTACATCAGATTATCCGATCCGTCAAAAAATTATTGTACTAGAAAACTCGGACAGAGATCGGATGCAGTGCGTAAGCTACCATAGAAATAGTCCTACGGCTACAACGGACCGTCAAAATCTCGGATTCGGATCGGATGTAGTGCGCAAGCGCTCTTAGGATGACCATTCTAATAGATGCTAAACATTTTGGCTTAAAGTCAATTTTTTTTAATATATGGTGAAAAGGCGAGTCGACATACGCACACATATGCGAAAATTTTTATTAAATAATATAATATAAATATTGGGAGTGAATTATTTAGGGATCTTGTGCATATGAATAGGTATAATCCACTGTAGATAATACATACCACCCAGTAAATTTTCCCTTGTAATTAGTTCATGGTTCAGCTAAGGGGACTAGAAGATTGCTTGCCATGTAATGGTATTAGCAGGTATTAAGGGGGTCTACCAAAGTTATCACTTTATCACCCATGGATATAACGTAACCCTTGTTAATCTATAAAATGTAATTCTTATACAAGGCTCCTTAGATAGATAGAACTAAACTCCGGGTGCACCTTGAGGGTCGTAATGAATTGAGCGATAAATTGTTTAAGAAATTATTCAGATTAATAGAATCACAAGAAATAGAATAAAATAATGTATTTTTTTCTAATTTGACGTTTTACATAAATCTAGATGGTCACTGCCGATTCGTCCTAGTTTCAATTCATTGGCTCTTGATTTTTAAACCATATCGTAATCTACCCCGCCAAATAACGCAAAGCAACAAAATAATGATTTATTGGATATTTTTCATCATTTAATTTGGTTAGGCAAATCCTTGAGGTACATATATTATATATACCTATGATTTAGGGGTTATTTCGTAATACATACGCTTGCGTGTATAATATCTATTTATGACTAGGTAAATATACTTTGATATACTTAGATATATTAATAACTGCAACTTATTAGTACAAGAAAAACAATAGCGTCGTCATCGTCACTACATTAAAAACCTAAGAAATTTCTGCAATCAACCGTTACAGCGCTTACGCACTACATCCGATCTCTGCCCGAGTTTTCTAGACCATAATTTTTTTCTCAGATTTTTGGATCAGTTTGTGGCAGCTTGTGGTGGTGTTCATTGTACACTGTTAGAACCTTATGCACTATGTTCCTCCGTAAATTACCTCCAGATTTTTAAAGCGTTAGTTTCCTTGTCTTCTTTTGTCACGACCTCGCGAATGTCCATTTGAGTTTTTATGTGCAAAACATGTTTCATTGTGAACTTTATAAAATACTTATTTAAAAAAATACCTATTTATTTATGAAAACTAGAATAGTATCGAAACACATAACAACAAGTTTTTTTTTATTTCTAAGAATAGGTATGACGCTTTGCTTTCTTCACTTTTCCTAGTAAGCTCTCACGAATGTAATTCATGTCGTGACTACTGGTGGGTAGCCTGATAAGAATCTTAAGCCTTATACAGTGCGTCCAATTGGTGTTGGCAATTTTTGATGTCGCTAGTAGTGAACAAAGAGTATCATAGAAATGTCAAAATCTATGGGTAAAATGTAGTTCCATTTTTCGCCGCCTCCCCAATCTATATTGGTGACACTGTAGATTTAAAGTAGCTTTGTATTCATGTCATTACTTTAAAAAATATACCTTAAGATTTTGAATTAGGTTTTTTACATTTATGATTTACACTGGGTTCCTAGAAAAGCGGTTCACTAACTATAACCTCATGATCTAAAATATTGAATCTATTTTTATGAAATGAATACTTATAGGAAATAGGCCGCGTGGTGACGGCAGAATAGAATACAATTGTCACCACCCCAAATCTCTCCCGTGGGTGTCGTACAAGGCGACTAAGGATAAATCAGTGATGAGAAATGGGCAGCAGCATTCCTCTTATACCTACCAACTAGCAAAGTACTGCGACTTTTGTGCCCGATAAATGGCAATAGGCTCGCCACCTATTACATGGGACCTAGCCTAATTGGCGAAGCGTGGGTGCTAGTTCACCTCTGCCTACCCCTTCGGGGATATTGGCGTGAATTATGTATGTATGTATGTAGAAATGGGCAGCAGCGTTTCTCTTATTCCACCTAGCAATAGTACTGCGACTTTTGAGCCCGATAAATGGCAATAGGCTCGCTCGCCACCTATTACATGGGATCTAACATAATTGGCGAAACGTGCCTCTGCCTACCCCTTCGGGGATATAGGCGTGATTTATACATACATACATAAATCACGCCTATATCCCCGCGTGATTATGTATGTATGTAATACTTATAGGAAATAATAATTATTTATTTATTTCAGTCCATATTTTATTAATTGATAGATAGCACATAATTATGTTAATGTGACAGTAAGTTCGAAGTAGCTTACTTCGCAGATCATTTGACAGTTGTAATATGAAATATATGTCAATTGAACTGCAAAGTAAGCTACTTCGAACTTACTTGTCGATTGTGAAACTGGCCCTTAATAATAAATAGACGGCAATATCTTTGATATTTTAGAAGTTGTATATTGATTACTATCGATGTTGTTCTGCAAACTTATTAGCAATCTTTGGTAGCAATTTTACTTCTTAGTTTTTCTAAATTATAATCCCAGTAAACCAAAACAGTGTGTAGCTACAGTGTAAATAGCTAATTAGATCGGTGTACTTCTTTATTACAGACATTAATTAGCTACCTACGTACTGATAGTTTTGCGAAAAAAGAAAAAGACATATTATTATTTGATTTTATAAATATGAGTAAAATTTCAAATGCAAATCTATCGCTAAATTAAGTTATCAAAAGCCTATCTCAACCCAAAATAGTCAATTTGCCACTATACCTACACTTACAAATAATGCATAGGTACCTAGGTCATTAATTAAAAACAGTACAAAACAAAGTATAGTTTCATTTCTTTATTTAAGTAATTTCGGTCTAATCGAAATAAACAGATACAACCTTAATCCAATTTGTTTAGCTACTGTTTTTGTAGACTACATAAAATGAATCAAAAGTCCATACAAACTGACATAATAAATACGTAGCTAATATGCATTTTTATTACCACCTGTACTTGAAAGTAAGTACCATTGTTTGGAATGTCAGTATGTGTGTCACTGAGTACCCATTGGCATAGTATCGCATTCATTACGAGAGGGCACCGACAATTTGCTCGGAGGGATTACGCGAGTGGCGCGGACGCAACGCGACTCAAGGTAATGCGATGGATAAATGCAAGGTGAATCTAATACGTTCCCTCTCTGATTCTTTTGATAAATCATAAGTGAAAGTTTCATTGGGTCCCAACTAGCTGGCCTCTGGAAACTGTACCTAGTCTTAAAGTTTTAATAAGTACTCAATATTTATTGGAATCTACAGTAAGATGGTAATCATAAAAAAATTAAAAAATTATGTACCCTGTCGGGCAAAGCACAATTTAATAGGAGAGAGGAAGAATGATACAATTTATAAATAAGCATGACAATGAATATTTGAACTATTTCAGACTGTACTTAGTTTAAAGTAAGCCCTCTTAATAAAAACATGTACTAAAATTAGTCGTAGTTTAAAACTGATGCTGTCACTTTATTTATTTGCTGAAGGAAAGACAGAGTTAGCATCAATTTTAAACCACGACTCACTTTAGTACATGTTTTATAGCAAGGGGAAATACGTTTATTTCTCATTAAAATATAATCTTTATTATTTTGGGTAGGTACGTGTAATATCAAGAACTGCATCAGCTTCAAACTGTTGACTAAAACCTGTACTAATGTAAGTAGCCACTGCATCCTGCATCGGCTTCAAACTATTGAGACTACAAACACTAAAAACGCAAGTAGGTATTTCACCTCTGATCACGTTGGCAGGTTTGGCGCGAAAATTCACTATAGCCAGTTTCACTTTACATCACTGTCACTTTCACGGGCGCGTTTTAGCCGGAGGTGTGCACAGTTCATCCGACGCTTCACTTCGGATTTTGTTTACGTGGTGTAGGCGGACCGACGGGCATGCATAACCGCGTAGCTGGCACAACTGGTTTGTTTGTCGCGTTGGGCATGGGCACGCGACGCCCCACCACCCAGCCCAAGCCATAAGTAAAACAACAAAAAGGCTCACTCAACGTGTTTACGTGACCAACTGGGTCAGTCGCAAGTTACCTTACTTACAACTTGAGCTTATGGCTACTTTGTCGCCGATACGAGGTGGAACTAGTTTAAAAAAATAGGGGAACGTGGCCCTAAACGGACATGCTACCTTTTTATTTTCTAAGGATCCTAGCTTTTGCTTTTGCCAGTCCTTTACAGCATCAACCGGGTTTTTTGAGGAAGGCAGTCCTCAGTCCTTGCAATCAAGCTCGCCCTGGGAGGATTTCTCCACAACAGGCATGGCATGGGGCGGCATCTCCCAGGACATATACCTACTGCCGCGGAGAGCTTCACAGGGAGCTACGATTCAGAGCTTGGAGCCGTGTAGTGACGGGTACATGCTCCCTAAAGCGGGTATTCCCGTGTAAAAAAATCAATCTCAAAATGGATCTATTCCCGTCAGTTTTATTGACATGCTTCCTTGAGTGGACAGCTGAAAATGAAAATTCCCGTCGATCTCCTTGGCTGTATGGAAAATATTATACACACCAGATTACCCGCTTCAGGCAGCATGTCCGGTTTGGGCCGACTTCCCCTATCTAGTAGTTGCTCAGAGTCAATTACCACTAATGTCTACTTCTCCATTGTTATGAAAAAAATATTGCACGACTTGAAAGTGTGATATTAAAAAAGCTCCACTGAACCACAGTAACTAAACTAATGGCATATTTTTTCTATTTAAAGAAACCGTTGTGTGCAAATCTTTTAAGCTTACTTGGAATTAAGAAGCTAACGTACCTACTTGATATATCCCATATTACCCACAATTAAAATCTGACAACGTCACCACCCCCAAGCCCCAACCTCTCACACATGTGTCGTAGGTTCAAGACGATTTAACAGCGTTGAGTAATGGGCAGCAGCGTTACACTTATATGTACCATCTAGCAATATACTGCGAAGTGCGTCCCCGATATATGGCAATAGACTCGCCACATATTACATGGAATAATTTACCTCTGGCTACTCCTTCCGGGATAAATGGGCATGATCTATGTATATCTATGCCACAACCACAATGATAACAATATTTACAAAAATTAATTAAGTTTAATTAGAGTGGGAACTTTTACGCTAAGGCAACGTAAATATAGTGACCGCATTCCGAAAAGGGAAACACCCATAACAAACTGCTAATTAAATTAATCATAGTCACGAACGCGCCCTCCAATGGTTCACAATTGCCATACTATTCCCGTAAACAAAATTTATTCGCAAAATTAGTGGTACCATTGATGAATGTCTATAAAGGTTCGTTATTGTCATAATTTTAATACTATAGGTATACTGATTTCTTACCCGTACCTCCCTCCATATCCAACAAGTTGATACATACATACATAAATCACGCCTATATCAGATAGGTAGGCAGAGGTGAACTAGCACCCACGTTTCGCCAAGTTGATACTGTTTTTTAATCAATATATAAAATTGTCATAACAGTTTACAGCTCTACGCTCCATACTTATTATTAAATTATTATTTTATAAAATGGTGAGCTTATTGTTTTCGCACACGTTACTATAGCTTATTATTAAAAAGTATTTGAAATCACGCAATATTGTGTATTATTATTGTATTGCAAAGAATACTGTTAATATGATTTCCAAAACAGTTCACAAATATAAAACGCCACGCAAGAATTGTTAGCATTTTTTTGTACAAATCATAATAAAGTTCGTGCATATTTCGACCCAAGATTTTGAATTCCAATTCTTATTTGGCTTGCACAATATTCCAAGGTAAACAATAAATATAAAAGGTACACAAAATTAAACAAAACATTAATACATTTTCTTTTTTATTAGCTTTTCGTTAATAAACGGTTATTTCAACTCAACAAAACCAGTATAAACGTATCCAATGCTGATCATCATGTTAATTATGAGCAATACTAGTAGGTAGATTATGTTATGTATGTACTAAGTGATATTGTTGAGCTTTGGTTTTTAACAAGTTCACTGTTCTAGCTGCACTTACAACTATGTAAAGAACACCACGGCGTGAAACTACGCATTCACTTCTTTAAAAAACAACGGAATAAAATAAAAAGCAACACCATGAATAACCTATATAAATTATTATAAGTATTGATATTTATTTGAACATTATAATTAAATGTATAAAAATTAAATCACAACGAAAATTTTGGTAAGAAAATTATAGTCTGCATACGGGAATCGAATCGAACCCGCGTCCTCTGCATTCCGTTGTAAACGTCTTGGTTGGCCGAGTGGTATAGGCATCTGCCTGGAATGCAGAGGACGCGGGTTCGATTCCCGCATTAACACTACAATTTTTGTAAACTTTCTTAAACACAATTCTTTCTTTCTTTGTTGAACCTACATAAAAGATGGATATGATCAAAATAGACTTGTTATGTAGCTAGCTTTAGATCTCACTATGCAGAACCGAAAGAAATGGTCCTTTTACACTTTTGGTGTTTTCGTACTTATACTATTATAATCTACAGCATAGCTGTTTTTTTTTATGCCTGACATTTTTGTTTAATACTGTATTTAACAGAAGTTGACTTGATATCGCACCACCGTTAGAATTAAAGTGACCTATATCAAGACTGAAAATTTTCATGACTTGATTTAGTTACAGATACACCTACATTTGAAAGCATGATATTTTATTTATTTATTGTATCATTTTAAAAAAAAACATTAATTCAACAACCCTAACCACTGAGGGTAGGATAGTTGAATGTTTTTTTTCCTACACTTTTATAATTTTAGTGATATTTCAAAATTTATTTTATGACGGATCACTCTAATTCTAACGATGCGATATGTTACTAAACTGTGACAGGTTTATCTAAATCTGCATCTGGAATATTGAAACTGGCTGCTATCGTGTCGAAATGGCTACTTTTATAATTTCCCGTGATTAAAGATCCAGCTTTCACAGAAATCAATCATTTTCAAGCCAATTATAATTAGTTGGTTCAAAGCAGACCAGCTGTTTCAATCTAAAATAATTAATTATCTAAACAAAGTTGCCGTCACAACAAAGAGAGAGGAGTGATTTCCGTAAACAGTAGTGTTTATTGCAAGATCTCTCTTTCAGGACCGTTTCGTAGCTGAACGTCAAAGCTAACTTCGCTATAGGAAATAAAAATCCGATTTTGTTGCCGGATACATTTTTTTTGGCGTTAATTCAATATATTTCGCCAGTCTCAAGTTTTCTGCTTAGTTCAATGATGTCAATTTAACTCTGCTTCAGCCGCTGAGTATCGTGAATGTACAAGAGGATATGGTGGTAGTATTATGAAATTTTAGGTAAAATCTTTGTAGTACATAAGACACGGATACAATTGATCGTCTCCAAATTTTAGATAAATCCACCTAACCTCACACAACCACACATCTCCTCTTCATTATGACGGAAGCTGTACCCTGTGTAACAAGTTACGAGCGAATTTAAGAATAAATAATCTACTTCTCATCGACAAATTATAGGTCGTAGTAAAAACTATACATACATATTATTATGTCACGCCTTTCTCCCAAAACTATAACATATTAATCGAAATAGTTTCTTTACCAACATCTTTTATGATTGCCCGAAATAATTAGTGGACAATCATTAAATAAGGCCTTGGTACATAACCATTTGTTACGTCTCAAATAAATTTTATCTAAGTTCACTTTAAAATCTCGATCTTGTAAGAGGCAGACGGCAGTGAACTAAAAAAATTTACAATAGTACACAAAGTCCGTATGTCGCAGACAAAACGCTGAATTTGGTATTTCATAAGCTGTCTGGTCATAATGTCAGCTAAGGTACAATAACTAAGGTCTTAACCGATCGGTAGGTTATGCTAGATCTCTTATGACCAACCGCCGTGCAACATTCGAATCCTGTGTAAAAAAACATTTAAAAAGAAACATATTACTATAGCAAGGTAATTGTCACCGATTCACGAGGCACAGACGCTTTATGAAATGCCGAATTCGCCGGTCTGCCTGTGATAAATACACTTCAGATATTTATTCGTGTCATTGCTCTGAATAAAAATAAACACAGAGAAAGAAAAAAATTATAATACACCGTAATATTAATACACCGATTATAATTTGTAAGTAATACCGATTACTAATTAAAATCTCCAAAGAAACGAAGCAGTGAATGCGTATATACCTATAACTCATTATACATATAATATTGAAAGTGTACAATCTCAACACCAATTTATTTTTGAGTGAATGTCTTTGTAAATAGACATGCAAGTTAAAATGCAATCGTGATTTTCGAGTATGTGTTCCTGTAGTATTACAATAGTCTATTTATACAGCTTTTAAAAGTAAAACAAATACATTCAAACAATGTTTCAATATCAAACCGAAGAATATAATTATATATTACATGCTTTGCGCTAAAATACAACAAAATACACTTATACATGCTACACGCTACTGTGGTTGGTTACATACAGAACGACAATAAATTAATTCTATCGCATGAGAGTTACATCAGTTTTAACATTAGATACCCTAAGGCTGCATTTCATGCTACGCTGGGGGAGCGATTGTCAGCGCGTTCATCAGCATCCATTGCTGGTTCCACCGAATGCTATATTGATACACCGTCATATAAAAACAGTAATGAATGCTGATCATCGCGCTGATGGTTGATCAGCATTCATTGACGGCAACAGTGTGCTTGCATGATACAGCGTCACATGAAAACGGTAATGAATTTTAATCAAAGCGCTGACGGTTGATTTATCGGCGTAGCACTAAATGCGGCCTAAGATTTACATTTTAGCAGCGCATTCTGGTTTGCTCTTATCCCCGGCGTCTGTGTCGTTCCACTGCAACATCTGATAATGTTTACTTATTTTTTTGACATTTATTTGAACATTATATACAATTACATGTTAGAAAAAATATTACATAACAAAAATAGGTTATAAAAAGTTTGAAAAATTACATTAGAAATCCCGCATCAATACTGTAATTTTCGAAAACCTATTTTGCTTTGCAATTTTACTTATTCACATAGAGGAATGAGAATCAACCGAAATATATTAGGTTTTTTTATATTACGTTTTTTTGAATTCTAAATGAATATATTGGAAACAATTTGCGGAACTTAATAAATCAATAAACCTTGCATATATGCAAGTATTTATGTCTAAGGAAGTAAACAAGAATTGGTTTGCTTTCTTTGAATAAGCTTTCGTTATAAGGGCTAATCCACTAATCTTTTAAATACGAAATAAATATTTTATTGAAGGATGTCAAAAATCATCGACAATATCTTATATATAAAGTGCTGGTTATGTGAGGGAATGTTATTATTTAAATTTTATAAATGACTCCGCTTCTTGTAAGTGAAGTGCTTTTTCATAAACAGTAAGTTTTAACGAAACAAAATAATAGCTGTCATAACGTTTGCTGGAACCTTCACAGACGCCTGTGAGCCACAACAATAATTATAAAATATTTACAACACTAAAATGTTACATTCAACGTTGCTATGGCGTGTAACCACAGCACGTCCTAATAATTAAACAAAATTGCCTATCTTAAGTCCGTTGAAGGTACTTTCAAAATGTAACATTCTAGCCTGATACTACACTACATTACATCCTTGTTTGAGTCGCCATGCGATCCGAGAACTTTACATTTCGTGCATTTAAAGATAGGCCATCAACAATAAACAGACATTTGCTACAGTAGTCACAACAATACGAAATAACAATATCTTCGATTCCCAAAGACCAGTTAGGTACGAAGCGAATTCATTCAGTGTCATTGAGGCCTCTGCATTCAATATGTACAATTATTTGTCCAAACAACTTCCATAATTATAATATACCGACGAACATAAACAGTGGGACTGACCAGTTCATTTAGAAACAAAAATATGTTTTTTACTCTCTCTCTTTCTAAATATTACAATTTCACTTACCAAAAAAATATAACAATAAACATGTCGATACCAAACTAAACAGAACTTTCTGTTAAAAAACATCACCAAATACAATTATAGCTATTATTTGCAATGTTATTTGAACATAATATAAATGTTAGAAAATGTATTACAAAGAAAAGTAGGTCAGAAAAGCTCCAGCCAACCGTTATAAAAAAAACATCTGTTTTGTTTTTTCACTATAGCTGACTAGCTGTTCAAATTGCTGCAATCAAACAAGAACTGAAATAGACTGGTCTAAGCCATTTCACACGCAACACAAGTGTCTGGTTAATGCTTGAAACTGCGTAAGGGGGCGCCAGCGACGAGCACCCGTCACGTGACTACGCACGTGCACGCACACGGTACGTTCGCAGAAGCTGGATTCTCGCTAGTGTTGTAAAAGACTCAAGTTTTTTAGTCTTCGTTTTGAGACTTGAGTAGATTTACGAGACTTGGACACATTAGTCTCACCTTAGTCTCACCAATCCGAGTCATTTGAGTTTAAAAGTTCTCTGAGCTATGTTATGAGACGTTGTATTAAACTGGTACAGACAGGGTGTGATCCATATTTATTTGCCTAATTGAAAGTAAATCGAAATGTGATTCATGTCAATTAAATTTCATTAAGAAATACAATTAGTAGTATAGAAAGAATTTTGGATATCACCATTGTATTTATTTGTGCTCAGGATGCTCATTATTTCTGTTCCAGGGTTATTTTTAAAACACCAAAAATCTCGCAAGAGTAGATAGCTGACATCATAGGCAACAATGTTTGTTCTACGACTTTTGATGATTCGTAAGATTTTACTTTCTTACAAAAATACATACTAATTTAATTTACTGGTCTAAAAGTCAAGAACTCTACGTACATCTACTTGCATCGGCATTAAGCAGCGCGCGGGCCTAGCGTAGCGTCGTCCTTTCGTTTATGAATGAAAACATAGACGTATAAATGTCACGACAGTACAATAAAAATAAAATAAAAAATTGCGCAATATATTGCGTTATATTAAAACTCATAAAACAAACGTTGTTGTCTATGATGTTAGCTATCCACTCCTGCGAGGTTTTTGGTGTTTTAAAAATAACCCTGTACAATAATTTCAACAGCCGCCCCAAAGCGCTCTCGCACGAAAACGCTCACCGCCCAACGCAGTTCC
>OZ008345.1:3661877-3685455 GCA_963931975.1 Cataclysta lemnata
AACAAATCGCTTCATAAATACGGAAGGGACACTAATCAAAAGTTTTGCAAAGTAGGCAAGTCTTAACATGATGAATCAAGTAAGCATACATTGCTAACGAATTGTTCAATTTCTTTAGTTATAAAAAACTAGATAGCGCTATCGCCGGTAATTCCATATCAATAGCAAGCATAGGTATTATAGGCATGATGACTATATTTGAAAAACTACACCATGTTTTTTTTACATGTCTACTTTACCCAAATTAATTATATTTTTTTTTAAACTTTCGATTTTGATAGAAAAATGTTTTTAATAAGGCAATTTAAAATTTCCGCCAAAACGCCAATATAGCAATGGCGTCCGTGTGACGTCAATATTCCGTAAAAAGGCCAGTTTCTTAAATAGGAAAAAAAATTATTGGCAAATAAAATGTCCTAATATAGATAACTAAATATTGACGTCACGCGGCGTTTTAGCAAATATGGCGGATTGCTAAGTTTTGTACTTTTATTTTTATAAAATAAATATCAATCACAAGTATAATCTGATAACAAGTGACTATTAACGCAGTACTATTGCTAGGTGGTATAAGAGGAACGCTGCTGCCCATTCCTCATCGCTGATTTATCCTTAGTCGCCTTGTACGACACCCACGGGAGAGATTTGGGGTGGTGACAATTGTATTCTACTCTGCCGTCACCACACTGCTTATTATTTAACGGCTTAATTATTATTATAAATCATATCAGTGATTCTTTGTTAGTGTCATCATCCCTATTGCTGTGCCCTTACAGGGCATTACATGTAAACCATACCATATCTTTAAGACCTATGTACTCTGCACTATGATAATGTGACATGCAATAAATAATCTTTATTTATGAAATTATGAAAAAGTAACCCCCCGCTATTCGCTTCCTACGACACTGACAAGACATGCAAGAGGGATGGTGAAAACGAATCTGCCGTCACTATGCGGCATTCTTGTATAGATCAATTGCCCAGGGCCTGTAGCCAAGTGGCAATCGTTTCATAACGATAATGTGTCGAAGTTCGTCACGATCGGCCATATTACTTTGGTATCTACAGCGTCTTAACTTGCGCTACCAACATAATTAGGAACTTACGAAGACGATTTTGGTCACGTGATTTCACGACGACTTACGTCAAATCCCATACATTTTGCTTTATCGAACTTTGTTATCTTTGTCGGTGTGTTACTTTGTCTAGGCCCCCTGATCTCTCCCGCGGGTGTCGTACAAGGAGTGGTTAATACATCAAAATCGACAATTCTATATTAAGGTAAGGTAACTCATACCCCCTACAGTTGGTGTAACTATTTTCACCTCATTCGACGGCCTTGATGCGGGATAAAAAAAATTGTAACAATTCTACATACATAAATCATGCCTATATCTCTGAAGGGGTAGACAGGGGTGAATTAAAACACACGTTTCAATAATTAGATAAGGTCCCATGTATAGGTGGCGAGCCTTTTGCCGTCTATCGGGCACTAACACTATCTCTGCCGATTACGCATCGCTGTCTTGACCTCGTGTTGTACGACACCCGCGCGAGAAATTGGCGTGGTGACAATTGTATTCTGCTCTGCCGTCGCCATACGACATTGAAACTTAATTAATTCTCTTTGATATACAAGAAGCGAAATGTATAAATAACAGAGAGACACTAATCAAAAGTTCTTGCAAAGTAGGCAAGTCATAGATGAATCAAGTAAGCAGAGATGGCTAAATTGTTGGTTTTCTTATATAGTTAAAAAGGTCATACTAGATGGCGCTAAAGCTGGCAATGCCATATGAATAGTTTAAAAAAATGCAGTTTATTGTCCAGACATCATATTGACAGATAAATGCAACTGGTAATTAATAATGCAACTGGGTTAAAAACTTACCTTGACCAGGGAACGGCAAACAATTAGACTTAAGAACTTCTTCATGATTACCATATGCACAAAATTTCACTACTACTGTATTGGCTGAAATGCCAGTGATTTCTGCTTCATAAAACTGGAAACAAAAAAATTGCATTTATTGTACTTTTAATTTTATTGCATACATAATAATAATAATAATATATTTATTTGCTTCAAACATGGTTGTTAAGATGTTACATACACGCACACGATTATGTAGCCATATAAATTCATACTCACATTATTATCTTCCCAATAGAGTGCCAAACAGCGGTCACCAACTTTCCAATTTATATCTGCTACTCCAAGCATAGCCCTAGCTTGTTCATTAACTGCCGCATTTTGGAAGCCTAGTAAGGACCCGGGTAGGAATGGGCCACCACCACGAATTGTATTGTATTCTTGGGGCCGAGATCCATACCCATATTGCCTTCCTCCATAGCCGGCCTGAGCATTACCCAAATAATTCATATTAGGATACATAGGATTCTGCTGTGGGTCCACATACCCATTAGGTGGCTGTTGCCTTCTCTGATATGTCTGCTGCTCTTGGTACTTTGGAATATCATTATTTCTCCTGAAAGGTGGGACTTCTGGGATATTCTGGTTTGGCACATATGACTGCTTCTGCAAGTAACCTTGTTGTTCAGGGTGTGTTTGATAATTATGTTGTTGAGAGTCATCTGTAGCCCGTGATTGATTTGACATCAAATTTAAATTTGAAGTGGCCTCAACCAAATTGTCTATATTGGCATTTCCTCTATAATTTTGCGGTTGCTGCAATTTGTTCTCCATCATTCCCCTGTCATTTCTCATGTTCATGTCAGAGTAATGAGGCACTGGTTGGTTATGATAAGAATTACTATATTGTAAATTCATATTCATTACTTGCTGCTGCTGCTGCTGCTGTTGTTGTTGTTGTTGTTGTTGTTGTTGTTGTTGTTGTTGTTGTTGTTGTTGTTGTTGTTGTTGTTGTTGATGATGTTGATGTTGATGTTGATGTTGCTGCTGCTGTTGCTGTTGCTGTTGTTTGTTTTTTTCTTCTAACTTTTTCTGGAATCTTGGTGGTTTCTCATTTTGCGTCTGATATTTCCTATCGTCCCTGTGAGATGAGTGATGATTGTCACTAGAATAATGTCCCCTGTTTTCTGATCTATTTCTATTGTCATATCTCGAACTTTGTCTTGAATTGTTTTTGGCACTATTTTTGTCCCTATTGCCATAGCTTCGTTCGCCTCTTTCATCATTATTAATTGATGTGTTATTTCGAGTCTTATCTTTTTCAGGAACATTGGGTAATTTGTCTTCCAGAAAATCAAAAAGTGAGACTTTACCAGAAGGCTTAACTGGGATGACATCATCATCATTAGACTCCTTGTTTCGACCCTTACGTTTGGGTTGTTCCGGTTCTTTTTGCGGCTTCTCTTTATTTCTACTCTCTGAATTGTCCCTCTTTTGCAAAATTTTTAAAGCCTTGTCAACATTATTCTTTGTGTATTTTAAAGCATTCTCTGCTTGTTCTTCAGAAAACCCAGCATCAACTATTTTTTGTACATTTGCATCCAATAATGGTTTAGTGCCACCACCAAATACCTACACAACAAAATGTAACAATTTGTAATATGCATCATGAATATACATTGTCTATTATAAATATAAAATAGTAAAAAGCAGCTGTCTCTATGTATATAAAAAATGAATAAATAAAGTAAATCTGATTATTTTCCCCTGAGAAGGAATAAAGAACACATGGTGAAAAACTTATTGCCGTTGAGATACTGGCTTGCACCACAGACTCCTACTTCTTGATTTAACAGTCATAGTGCAAAAAGTGGATGAGAGCTCATAACCCCCAAATAAAGGGTGCCTGTCAGAGGTTGGAAAGTTAATAAGTGAAGAAATTAATATAATAACGTAAGAAATGAATGTCAGGTAACCAGAAATATGTTAAGTGTGGATGTGGATGGACCTGTAATGAGAAGTGATTGATAGAGTGTGTAAGATGATGTGAAGAAGGGAGTTCATGCTGAGCTCACATGTAATAGAAGAAAATGTGATGAGGGATTCATATTACACATTACAATAATACTACTTTTACTAACCTTCTTAACCCCAGATAACCTTTGTGCTTCAGCAATGGCACCTTTTCTCTGTGCCTCAAATTCAGCATTATCTTGTTTAGATGCCTCCTGAAGACTTTTAAATTGCTTGTCAACTGTTTGAGCTTCTAAGCGCTGACCAAAAGGAATCCAGGGTGGTGGACCTCCATCAACGCCTATCCCACCTGTAGAATTTATATTGTTTGTTATAAAAAAATCTATAATGCAAAATTTTCAAACAATTTGTGACTTACCTCTAGTATGTTTGGCAAGACTGCGGTTCAATTCCCATTTTTCAATCATGTGGGTAACTTTACCACCTAACACTGTGATTACACTTGGTGTCAGCCAAATAACTCCATGACACACATCTAACCCTTCATTATTCAGTAACAACTTTGTACCAGGTGGTGTATTAATACTGATACTTGGTATTGGGCTAATCTCTAGACCGGTGCATGTTGACTTTCCATCGTGCAATGTGAGTCTAAGCATTCGTGGGGCAGAATTAGACTCCTCATTGGCTTTAGGAGCAGACACATTGCGAATCTTCTGGATTTGCACAATTATTGGCCTTTCAAGCTTTGTAGGGTCTTTAGTAAACTCCTCTGGAAATGCACAGTCGCCTACATCTCTCAAATCATACTGAAAAAAATTATACAGATGATTTAATAGATGTACATCGTGGTGTTCTTACACGCGAATATTAGTTTGTGGATTTGAACTTACATCTAAAGCTCTTTTGCTAATTACACTTATATCTTGAATTTGACTATTTTCACTAATAGTATCGATGCCCTCTTGACTCAAATGCCTGCAAAAAGCATGCAAAGTTTATAGGGTAAAACACAATCTAGCAGTGCCAACATTAATTCACAAAACCTAACAATTTTTACCAGCCCAACTCCTTGAGATTCTCTTGGAGTGTCATGGTGTCATTTATTCAAAATTATACCATGACTTCACGAGAAGCTAGAATAAAAATAATAAAACCCAGGGACATGGAACTAATGACATATCCATCCGTCCACGGACCACAGTACGAACACAGATTCAAAAACTTTTCAATGGTTTGGCCAAAGAGTATATAATACACTATGGCCTTTACTGCTCAAATGGGTTTTTTTATTAGAATGGCTTGGATACAAGTTTATTTAGCCATGTAATCATGATAAATTTTTATAGCTACTTTAGCCTTAAGAGCTTGTAAACGTTGATAAAATTATAAATCACAGCTTTTATCCTTGAAGTAGGCAGAACTACTATTCGCCCCACATATGAACTCATTGATTGATTGTAGTCAGTCAGTATTGCAGTGTTACTACTACAAGAAACGCTGCTGCTCATTCCCCGTAAATCTCGTAATAAGGACCCTTCACGGCATACCGTGGCCGTGGTCCGGGAAATCTCCCGTCTCCCACCACATAGCCACGCTCTCCTGTGACTACTACCTTCGCCTAACGAAATATAATATTTTAAAAGCCTAAAAGGTAAAAGAGCAATGACCTCTATGACAGTTAGTGCAGTTAGTGGGTGAAACTAAATCGCCTGTCAAATCATCAATCGAATCTATAAAATAGCCGATTTTATCTAATCTTCCATTGATAAGAATTGAAATATCTGAGATATTTTGTGCAATTACATATTCATTTTAAAAATTTTCGTAATCTACTTTTCAACCCAAAAATGTCATCGGTAAGTCTTTGTTGACATCTGAATCATCCATGTAATGTAAACGTTTAAATTAACATATTGCTGAGACATCCCCTCGAGACTAAAATCATCTTCACTTTTCAGACTCACATTTTCAATGTCGAGATGACTTGTGAAGGCTGCTCAGGGGCCGTGGAAAGAGTATTGAACAGACTGAAGGGTCAAGGTGTGGAGCAAATTACTATAAGCTTACCAGAACAGAAAGTAACAGTCCTTTCCACACTAGGCGCTGATCAACTGTTGGAAATAATAAAGAAAACTGGGAAAAAAACAAGTTATATTGGTGTCCAGTAGATTGCATCACTAATTTATAGGAACGAAACTAGTTTTTATTTTTATATCAATCTAGTAAAGCGAATTAAAAAAAAAAAGTATAATACTTGCTACTATAAAATAGATATTCATTAGTTATAAGTAAAAAATATGGAATTAGAATTGATTCTGACTCAAGTCATAACATTCTAAGTATTTATTTACTTCAATGTCAGCTACATTATCTTATCATTCATCATGCCATCATTATCTCAATAAGGTTGTAAGATGATTTTGTTACCTATTTAATCAATATTATTTAAATATATTAAAAGTTAATTATTTTATTAATAAATGTCATTTTAATAACCTTGAGTAAACTAGAATCAAACTATGCTATTTCCCATTTTTACTCACAGCCTCTTCTAAACTGTTAAGCCTCAAGTCCACAAGGTCTACTGCTTCATGCAGGGCATTCAAGTGATCTACAATTGCATTAACCGTGGGTAGAACATCAGCACAATCACATTCTTTCACATTTTCCCCTCCAATACTAACAATCTTATTGTTTTTCTTAACTTTCTTCAAAATGGGTTCAGAAAATCGTCTTTGACTTTCATTGATTATTTTAAAACCACTATTAATTGGGAAGCTTCTCTTTCTGCCAACCCATTCTATAGTGCCACTGGTGTAACACACATCATTTTCTTTGAGTTTTATCATTCCAAATATGTCTTCTTCATCATACCCTATTTCTATTGATTTATTTATAATTGAAGGTATTGTATAAGTGCCTGGGCTAGGTGGAGTGCGAGGTATGTGACTTATGTGGCCAACATTATTAGTATTAGATATTTCATTAAAGTGAGCCGAGTCATTTTCAAAAGATGAGGGTTTTGTATTGTTTTCAGTCATTGACCTTACTGATTCGGATTTTTTCTGTTGTCTATTATCAGGAGCATTAACAAAAGTGCTATTAGCATTTGGTTCTTCATCAAAACCATGTAAACTTCTAGACTCTTCAATTAACTCATTAATGTCATCAAGGTGTACAAAGGTAGTAACAGGATATGTGGTGCTGTGATAACATTGATTCCACATCCTTATGCCCTGCTGTGTGATAAGTGAATTATTTATTTTAGTTTTGAACCTAATTAAAAATGAAGGAATGCAACTATCCTAAAGTCGAGATTTTGTAATGCAAAGTGGTTTAAACAATTTTCAAGGACATCTATAGGATCATAGGAATACTAATTATATAGTTATATGGTGGCAATATTTTTATTACATATTCTAGTTTATTGATTCAACTAGGACCAAATAGATATTTGGTTTATTACAAACCCCATTTTTAAACTACCAAGTATAAGCAAGTACAAAACTTTGGTCCTGATTGAACACTAATCAATAACAAGTATTAATATCTATCCACAAAATATACAAATTTCAATATACAAGGATAAAATATATATTATTTTATATATATCTTTTAAAGATCATATAATATCTAACTTAACGTAATTCTACAATTTGCTTTTAATTATGTAGTATTAAACTTTTTTGACAACCTGATTTATTCTTCTTGAGGTTGAAGTTAACTTCGAACTTTGTGATGCTGACCTTGGGATTGTTGTGGCATTCTGAGCTACATTCTCTTTAGATTCATTTGATATTTCAGTGAAGTTGGTCTTCCACATAAATACCTGTGACATTGTGATCATATTTAATAAATTTGCTGTGACACAGTGAATCTGGTACATATAATAAATCTCAATTATTAAACATACAAAAATCACACCTATTTATCTCCAAAGGGGAAGGCAGATATGTGTTTATCCCACATTTTGCCAATTACATTAGGCTCCATTAGTGGTGAGCCTATCACAGTCCATTGGGCACATAAATCACAGTATATTACTAGGTGATATAGTAGGAACGGAGCTGCCCATTACTCTTTGCTGTTCAACCCTTACTTGCCTTGCCATTCGTGGGAGAGATTGGGGGTGGTGGCTATTATTGCATTCTACTCTGCCATCATCACATGACATAAATAATATTATATTACATCTTAATGTAAATCTCATTTTTTAGATAATACAATATTAATAAACTATTGTCATTCAGAGTTTAGTATACGAACCAGTTTGTCTTCTCCTGCAGAAGCAAATGAATCCCCACTTGGTGAAAAGCTCACAGCATCAACTGCACCATTGTGTCCACTGAGAGTGAATATGGGATGTCCTTCAAGCAAATCTAATATCTGAAACAATCCATAATAACTAATTTAAGGTTATTTTCAATATTCAATTGTTTCATGTTTAACCCTCAAAGGAGGCATGTAAATATTGTTTAATCTGACCTTCATTTTGCCATCTTTACTGGCTGTTAAAATGTAGCTTCCACTTGGATGAAATGACAACTGAGAGACAGCATCACTGTGTATGCTAAAAACAGTATATTTATTAATTAAACCAAGAATCTTACGTTTTATTCCTAATTAATTAATTATGTAAGGCAGTAGATTTTACATTACCTGTAATACTGAACTAAATTGTGTGTTCTAACATCATAAAGCTTAATGTTTCCTTGGGAAGTCCCCACTGCAATGTAACATCCAGCGGGGTGCCAAGCCAAATGGAGACCATAGCCTTTTTGGTTCTTGTAAGTGTGTATGCATTCCCCACTGTTGGGATTCCAAAGTTTAGCAGTTTTATCATCGGAGCATGATGCTATCACAGAACCATCACTAGACATTCTTGCGCATCTCACCCAATTAGTATGACCAACAAAAGATGCAATAAACTTATGCTTGTCACTTGACCACAACTTCACTATTTTGTCATCAGAAGCAGTCAATATCTGTAAGAAAAACAATTCATGATAGTTGAACATTGAAGACAGTGTATATGACAAACTTAATTATTTGCTAATCATTACATAGAATAATAAAAGGCAACATAAACTGTTATAACTATACCTTGGTACCATCTGAACTGAATTGTACTGAACATACTGTCTGTGAGTGGGCCTTAAAGACACCGGTGCTACCAGTAACTGTAGGAACCCATAATCTGACAGATTTGTCTCGGGAGGCTGAAGCCATGTATTTACCGGAAGGAGAAAACGTTACATCCATAACTGCCTCATTATGCCCCTGAAATCTATAACTACGCATGGTTCCACGGAGATCCCATAACTAAATAAAAGAAATATTATTAGTTACGTATTGTCTAATAATACTAAATAAAAACTAGTATTTTATACAAACAGTATTTGTGAAAAACAATACCAAGATACTATTATCCAAAGAACTTGTAGCCAACTGTTGCTCATTAGGGCTATAGTACATGGATGTTATGCTATTACGATGACCTTTTAAATGTTTTTCTAGACATGGTTCTAAATTAGTAATTTTTGTATCCATTCCACTCATTTCATCTAAAACAGTAAAAAAGAACCAAAACAGATTCAAATATTTGAAATGGAACGAAAGGAAACGTCAAACGGAACTATACGGCTTGTCAATAATGACAACTATATTTTAAGGAAGGCAAAGTCTCTAGTCCATACAGCCATGACTTTAGTATAATATTTTATCTGTATTCATATGAAATAATGAGTAAGTGAAACGTGAAATGAATTTGACGTTTAAATATGGGTGTCACATATTTTAGCGCATCTAGCGAGTGCTTGGCGCGAATTGAATGATAACAGAGTTCATGATGGAGCAAAACTACTTTTTAAGTGGTTTTCACCACAACATCAAACAAATGAAAAAAAATGTGACTGACACCATGAAACGCGCGAAACACTCCTAACCAAAGAACAAACAAACGAAGTTTCATTTTTTATTTCTCTAACACCTGATAAAAGAACAAACAGTAGGAGTGTTGGCGCGTTTCGTGGTGACAGTCAGATATTTTTTCAATAATTCTAAAATTGGTTCAGAATGGATTTTGTGCAGTGAAAGTGGTGTTATTTTGAAGCACAAGCATCCGTGTTGATGTGCAATTATACAGAATCATTGAAATTAAGTTTTGTAATGGTGTTTGATGTTGTGGTGAAAGCACGTAAAAAGTGGTTTTGCTCACTTTTTATGATTACAGGACTAACTTTTTAGAGATTGCTATATTTTACATAACAAACGCTCATAAAGCGTTCGGTTTAGGTGTCGTGGTACAAATAGTCCATACATAAAAAAAGGTGATCGGTTTAAAGACCTCAAGCTAAGCAGGCCTGCGAAAGTCCTGCTTTAAGATGGTCATAGTATGAGAATTTATAGCAATCCTGTATAAGGCCTGCTATAATAGCTCGTAGTAAGCCTCCAGTCTCCATCATGAACCACGTTACCATTCAATTCGCTCCAAGCACTCTCTAGATGCGTTAAAATATGCGACACCCATATTTTAACATAAAATTCATTTCATTTATACATACATACATACATAAATCACGCCCCATATCCTCGAAGGGGTAGAGGCAGAGGTGAATTCTCACCCGCGTTTCGCCAATTATGTTAAGTCCCATGTAATAGGTGGCGAGCCTATTGCCATTTATCGGGCACAAAAGTCGCAGTACATTGTCAGGACGGTAGTATAAGAGGAACGCTGCTGCACATTCCTCATCACTGATTTATCCTTAGTCGCCTTGTACCCACGGGAGAGATTTGGGAGGGTGACAATTGTATTCTACTCTGCCGTCACCACACGGCTATTCATTTATAGATTTCACCAACTCATTAATTAATATGACTTAGGGCCTGTTTCACAATCGACCAGTAAGTTCGAAGTAGCTTAATTTGCAGATCATTTGACAGTTGTAATATGAAATATATGTCAATTGAACTGCAAAGTAAGCTACTTCGAACTTACTTCTCTATTGTGAAACAGGCCCTTAATATTAAATATACACTAAAGTCATGGTTGTATAGGCTAGACCTTTTGCCTTCACTAAAATATAGGGAGAATTTAAGAAAAAAAAAAAGAACAAACAAAAAAGTCAAATTTTTTATTCCTCTGTGTATTTTTAGTTAGTTAGTTTTAAAATTCTCCCTATATTTTAGGGAAGGCAAAGGGTCTAGCCCATACAGCCAAGTCTTTAGTGTATATTTTATCTGTAGTCGTATGAAATAATGAGTGGGTGAAATGTATGAATGAAATGAATTTTACGTTAAAATATGGGTGCCACATATTTAAACGCATCTAGGGAGTGCTTGGCGCGAATTGAATGGTAACAGAGTTAATGATGGTGCTTGATGAAATGGATAAAACCACTTTTTATAGTGATCTTCACCACAACATCAAGCACATCATGAGACTCATTTTCAATGATTCTACATAATTGCACATCAACACGGATGCTTGTGCATCAAAATAACACCACTTTCACTGCACAAAATCCACTCGGAAACAATTTTTGAATTAGTGAAAATAAATCTGACTGACACCACGAAACGCGCCAAACACGCCCTCTGTATTTTTTTAGAGAAGGCAAAGGGATTCAGCGCCCGTAGCACGGGACGTGGACACATCTCTTTCGGGGCAAAGAAAATCTTTTCCTCCCGCTCTAGCTCCCACTAAATCCCGAGACAAAACACTGTCAAGTTGTGGAGAGAGACTTGTCCACTTCCCCGTGCTAGGCCCGCAGCCATGTCTTTAGTAGAAATATAGTTTATATATATTTATTTATTTAGTTTATATATATTTATCATTCCGCGTTCGGCGCGTTCACATCGGATAGAATAGGCGTGCGTTCACCTTAATAAAGGTAATCACGGATCTCACTAGAACTTCTTCTACAAACTCAGTCTACAAATCAAACTTTTTTCATTCATTTCTTCTCCCATTAGAGAAAGCAACAGAATCTAGCCCATACAGTCAAGTTTTTAATGATACATTTTTCTTTCGCATGGCTTCTCCTTGCTAGATATGAAAATGTTTCATTCTCTCTTCAATTGAAATAGGTAGGTATCAGTAAACAATTGAAACATTTCAATATGTAGTCATTGGGTTATACTTTCCGTAGTATTATTTTCTATGGGTTATACCGTCGTGTTGTGTTCTATCTCGTGCTGTGAGCCAGCGGGCCTAGCACGGGGACGTGGACAAGTCTCTCTCCACCACTTGACAGTGTTTTGTCTCGTGATTTAGTGGGAGTTAGAGCGAGAGAAAAATATTTTCTTTCCCCTGAAGGAGATGTGCCCACGTCCCGTGCTACGGGGGCAGGACTAATAATTGTGGCGACTGACAGTGAATTTGTTTGTGGCAAGACAAACGAAAACGAAAAAACGAGGACGAGGAGCGAGTGAGAAAAATCTATTCTCCAAGACTTCAACACGAGGTGTTTTGAATGCAATAAAATGGTTTTCTAGCACTGATTACTTTTATATCGTTACTTTATTACGTTGTTGATATTGACAAATTCCATACAAATCTATGCAAGATGTAAGTTTTAATTAATTTAATTCTAAATAAATTTACATGAACCAGTCTTAAAATGCACCGGGTATTGTCATTTGGCTTTTGTTCGTGTTGATTTATTAAAGCTGTTACAAGCAAATAAAAAATTATTGTTCCAGTATAAAAAATATGAAGTTATGAACTGAATTTTATGGGAAATATTTTTTTGCGGACAGTGGGTAAGTGAAAATTTTCTGAAAATATTGTGTGAACGTAGCATGTAAATTCTGAGGGATACTAAATGCACAAATATAAATGTGTGTCATTGATTTTATGACTTTTTAATATTATTACTAGATTTTTTTATTGAGTCTGTACATCAGTTATGAAAATGTATTCAATGTAAATCATACATGTACACAATCATCATACAATGACATGATACACAAACATGGACAAATACTTTTTTTGTCATGTAACTCTGCTTTTGGGTATACCTACCTGCTAAAGCTTTTCTCACATAACCTTATCAATTCCCATATAATGCATCTGGCCCCACTCTCTCCACCACTTTGCAAAACTGCACTGAAAAATTTCAAATTTTTTATTTTATTTATTATCTAATTTAACAATAGCCAGCGCCTGTGTGGTTGAAAGTTCTAGGTGAAGTTCTCTCTATTCCATCTTTGGCCCTTATCGTCACTCACCATCAAGTGAGTTGAAGGCCAAAAGCTTTTCTGTGTAGCGTAAAAAAAATAATGCTACTAAGAACTATACATAGTGTAAAAAATAAAATCATTTGAATTCTTCAAGAGGTGCGAAATACATATTCGTCAATGCATTTCAGTCAACCAGATATTACATTTTGTTTGACTACACCTATACAACATTTTATTTTAGCTGTAATAAAATCTAACCACCATGAATGTTGGAGTTAGTGGAGAAGTGACCGAAGTTACACTCATAGCGGATGACTTGAGTCGTGCTGTGGAATTGACACTCAATCCCACCATTTCACATGAAGCACGCAATCAAGCTTATAATGCCTGTGAAAGGTGAGTTTGCACAAGCATAATATAAAAAATATTAAAAGATTAATACTAAATTAAAATATTCTCACTGTTTGAGCATTGATAACAACAGTAAAAGCCTCAGCCATTGTTATACCTTTTTTATACATAGGTAAAATTTGATTAGTAGGCAAATAATATATCCTCATTCTTCCTGCATAATGATTTTGGTATGCATTTGTCAGATTGTGTAAATCAGTAGAGTCATGTTTTCCATATTTCCCCTTTTATTTAGATATGGATTATTTCAATTGAATTGAATTTGATTTGCAGTTTCAAGGAGAATTCTCCATGGTGTGCTCAGGCTGGACTGCTTTTAGCAAGTGGAAATCAATATTCAGCTGTAGTAAAACATTTTGGCCTGCAGCTTATGGAACACACTGTTAAATATAGATGGACCCAGATAACTCAGGCTGAGAAAATATTTATCAAGGTACATACTTAATAAAAAAATGAAAAATACTGTACATGTTCTGATATTTTGAATTGTCTATAAGAATTACTTTATAATATAAATACTAAATCGCATTGCCATTCTTAAAACTAAGAAGAATATTAATAGTCACAATGTTTTAGATCACAATTGACCCATCAATCAGAATAGTTAATCAACCATAAGTTAGAAAAAAATTAACATATATTTTTTTTATAAGTTTTGTAGTTCCCATATAAATATATGATACATTTTGCATTACAGGAAAATGCCATGAAGTTGTTATATATGGGAGGCTGGGAAACTGGTCACTTAAATGACGCCCTTGCTAGAGTGATAGTTGAAATGATCAAGAGAGAATGGCCACAGCAGTGGCCAACATTATTGACTGAGTTGAGTGATGCATGTGCCAGGGGGCACATGCATACTGAAATTGTATTGCATGTGTTTCTACGTCTTGTTGAAGATGTTGCCACTTTACAGGTAGGTTTCTTTGTATACTTTTTAAAATTTTCAAGCACAATATTTTTCCATTCCAATTATAAACTAACTTGTTTCCTAATAAAATATATAATTTATTATTTCCGTCCTATAACATTTATACATATTTTTAATAGACTTTAGAACAACATCAACGTCGCAAAGACATATACCAGGCATTGACAAGTAACATGTCTGAGATATTTGCATTCTTTATGCGACTGATTGAACTCCATGTGCAAGAGTTTAGGGAGAAAACTGCTGCTGGGGATTACACTGCGGCTGCCAGTAATGGGCGAGTAGTACAGGTATTTATTAAAAAAAATATTTTCGTTATAATTCTAAATATGTCATCTTATACAAGATAATTCTGCTGTTATAGAGTTAAATATCCAACATTAATTAAAGAGTTAGCTAAGCCTAAGCTTACCCGGCTGTGAGGTCTTATAGGCTTATAAATATAAAGAAAATAATAAACTTGACCACAAACTAGTGGTTACTCTCTTAAACTTCATATTGGAGCAATTTAATTTTTGTGATTTTTTTTTTAAATAAAATTATTACAATTATTTAACAAAACAGAAAATATTTTATGCATTCTTCATCTAGTTCCAATGCCATAGTATGTAAACACTAATTCAATAAAATGTAACTGATGCAGGTTGTATTACTTACCCTGACGGGTTTTGTGGAGTGGGTGTCAACAAACCATGTGGTGACAAACAATGGCCGCTTGTTACAAATACTGTGCATTTTATTGCAAGACGATTCATTCCAACTCCCTGCAGCTGAGTGCTTACTCCAAGTGGTCAACAGAAAAGGCTCTGTGAGTATATTGATTTACAGTTAAGGAAAATATTATAGAGGTATTCATAGATTTTATATAGGATTATCTCGGGAATATTTATTATTAATATTACACTGATTACCTTTAAATTTATTAATTTTAAAAGTGGATTATTTTATAATTTGATTTTAACTTAAATAATTTAAAAATCTAGATAAACAAAGCAGATAAATTATCCAATTAATTTTCTTTACATTACATAGTTAATGTTGTTTTGTAAGAGATAACAGCAAACCACATATTTTTTGTTGCTGATGGATTTTGAAATTTCAGTAGCATATCAGTTATCATAATGACTCATAGAAAAAGAGGTCACTTAAATTTAGCAGAATTATATTCTGATGAAGACCATTAACCACTTGTCCAACCTGAACAAACATTTGTATTTGTACAGTGGTCAAATAACAAACAATGTATCATATAATAATGCATAAAATTAAAAATAAGGTTATCTAGAAGTTATTTGGGTTATAGTTATGTGTATGCAATAACTATAACCCAAATAACTTTTAGATAACCTTATTTTTAATTTTTGTTAATTTAAATATTATTTCAGACAAAGGAACGGAAGCCGCTTATGATATTATTTAGTGAAGATGCCATATCTTGTATACATAACGCCGCCCTTGCTAGTATCAATGCTGTTGATGAGAAACATTACTTGTTCCTGAAAAAGTTGTCACAGGTAAATTTCCCATCTAAGATGCATCTGATTATCGGTATTATGCTGTGTTCTCAATATATGATACGTATAACGTACAATTATGCACGTAATAAAATGTAGACGGCGCTGCACGGGAGCAGTTCTGAAAGACTAAAGGTCAATAGAGCAATACAATAAAACGGTTTTTGATGTTTCTGAAAAACAAGTATTTGGGTTATGCCACCCATTGTCTAGGTGTGCGATATGTTATATCGGTGATACATCAGACCAACGTTAAAAAAGAAATGACCCATAATACAAATAGAGTAAGGTGCTTGTGTTGTTGCCTTTTGATCTAACGTATTCCGTGTCTTTGTTTTATCGTGATAAGTCAATCAAGCCTTATAATTGTTTTAGGTGTTGGCTGGACTATCGCAACAACTCACATCACTGTGGAGTTGCGCTACGAATGTTGATGCCTGGCTGCCAATGTTGCTTGAAACAATGTTGGTGTTGACTTCGCATCCATCGTTGTCACTCGCGCACATAGCCAACTCTGTGTGGCTTGCGTTTCTGAAACATGATCAGATTTCAAAGCTGCCACATGTTCTTGCTATTGTGCCCAGGTGGTTGCAAGCATCTGCGCCGAAAGTACTGAAGGTATAGTCTTCTGTGTAATAATAAATAGTATATTGTGTGTCTCCATAGTATGATGTATACATACATAAATCACGCCTATATCCCCGAAAGGGTAGGCAGAGGTGAATAAGCACCCACATTTCGCCAATTATGTTAGGTACCATGTAATAGGTGGCGAGCCTATTGCCATTTATCGGGCACAAAAGTCGCAGTACATTGCAAGATGATATAAGAGGAACGCTGCTGCCCATTCCTCATGAATGATTTATCCTTAGTCGCCTTGTACGACACCCACGGGAGAGATTTGGGGTGGTGACAATTGTATTCTACTCTGCCGTCACCACACGACATTGGATTGATGAAAAATTTCTTGAGTTGCTTTAGCTTCGATAGGGATCTTTGGTCCCAGTTACATTTGCACCCACATCTATACCAGCATGTTTGGTTATGGCCATTCTCCCTGTATTCTGCTATCCATAGGAAAGGCCTGTGACTCAACAGTGATCATCTAACAAGGCATTTCGGTCCTTACAATTAGAATGTCATGAATAATAATTAATAATGAATCATTTCATCCACAGGTCACATATCCTACTTCACGCGTGAGTGGAGTTAACGATGCTGTCGCATACGCCTGCATGGATTATGACAGCGATCAGGAATTTGCCATATTCTTCAATCGGTGCCGGACAGAAATTTTGGAAAGTTTTAGGTGCGTTTTTTAATAATTAATAAACATAATAATACATAATAGTAACAGTACGTAACAATAAGAGAGTATTATATGACCGTGTTGTATCATTATCTAAAATCCCGCCTATTTCTTTTTGTATTCGAAGGGGTAGGCAGCGGTGGTTCAACACCCAGGTTTCGCCAATTATCTTAAATCGCGTGTAATAAATAGGTGGCGAGTAATAGCGATTGTAGTATATTGCTAGGTGTTATAAGAGGAATGCCTGCTGCCCATTACTCATAGCTTACTGATCCTTAGTCGCCTTGTAAAACACCCTCGCGATAGATTGGGGGTGGTGACAATTGTATTCTGCTCTGTCGTCTCACCACACGAAAACTGTGTTACACATTAAAGGTCTCTACATACGTAACGGGAAAATACCCCGGACGGGACCTCTCGTCCAAAAACGCCCCTAGCACGTCCCGTCTGTGACTCCGTGACATATGTCCTTCATGGTACGTTTTGTATGAAACGATATTCCTGCTGTTCACGTCCAATCCGGAGTATTTTCCCGTTACGTGTGTAGAGACCTTAAGTGATTTGCATAATTATGTATTTTTTTAAATAAAATTACTCTATTTACAGATATTGCATGATGACAGCGCCGCTTGTGACTTGGGCCTATGTGGAACAATGGACACGGGTAGCGCTCGACAAGGTAAACACGTGCCCTCCGCAACTAGACGTCACACACCCCCTTTACATCGAGTGGGAGGCGCTCTCGCAGGTACAAATTAAACTGCTAGCTGCTTTGAAATATTGGTGTTTTTTTTTTGTATTTTATATTAAAAGACACATCATTATTGTTTATCGTGTGGTGACTGTAGAGTAGAATACAATTGTCACCACCCCAAAACTCTCCCGTGGGTGTTGTACAAGGCAACTAAGGATAAAACAGTGATGAGGAATGGGCAGCAGCGTTCCTGTTATACCTACCACCTAGCAATATACTGTGACTTTTGTGCCCGATAAATGGCAATAGGCTCGCCACCTATTACATGGGACCTGACATCATTGGCGAAACGTGGGTGCTAGTTCACCTCTGCCTAACCCTTCGGGGATATAGGCGTGATTTATTTATGTATGTATGTAAGATTGTTTATAATATTTTGTCTCAAGCCCAAGTGAATGGGGGGTATAGTCAATTTATTTTAGAAAATATCCAACATAATTCTCCCAAATAAGCTTCTCAACCATCCAACATAATTCTCCTAAGCTTCTCAACCACACTATGAACTCACTAGGCTAACGGAAGTGCATTATAATCTTTTGATCTTCAATAGTAGATTTTCCATCAAGTGCACAAAATGATTCCTCGACATTACTATCAACCCTCGCCTTCGGCTCGGGCTGCTAAAAGTCTCGAATAAAAATGGTTTTGTGGACGAGTTAGAAACTCTGCTTTTCACTTCGATTGCGAGGAAATAAAACAGTAGTTTATCATATCATTTCTTAAAATTCAAACTAAAATTAGTACAGTCTCGAATACTGAAGAAAATTATTTTTCCCATTGATATTAGGTTTGGGCTGCACACCTATATTAAATTAATTTTGTAATAATAATTTTCTTAAATTAATTTAATAAATTTAATTAAAATTTTAATATTTTTTATGTCTTAAAAAACACATTAGGCAAATAAATTAAAGTAAATATTATAAAATAACAAATTCTATCTCTGAACTTCTTATTGTGTTTGGCTGCATGGCTTACTTTCTTTGTTTTAATATGGATACATTTATGAGTAGATACGTTCATGTTCTTGAGCACAAAATTCGATTTTGTGCAGCCTATATCCTGCACAAATAAGCACTTTCAGAGCATGAGAAGTGAAAAAGGTACTATATCTTTTTTCAGGTATTGGACGTGGTACTATCCCGGCTATTGCAAGCGGAACCTCGTCCCAGCGTGGTGGAAGGCCTCCAGCTGTTGCAGCGGTGCGTGGTGTGCGAGGCGCGGGCGCCTCTCATCCTGTCGCTGCTGCTGTCTCTCATATCTGCACTGTTCGTGTTTCTCAGCTGCGCCTACAGCCAGTTAGCCGGTCAGTGTATTTTATTATATTACACATTATTGTCTTCCATGCTGGCCTGGGAGCGAAAATATAACGTAGAATGCGCCAGCACCAACTCACCACGTAAAAGTCGACCGGTTTTTTGATGCCTAGTTAACTCAACCAATTGTTCAAAATTGTTACTAATGGTTGTATATCAGTCTGATATTTAACCATCATTAACAATTTGAGTTAACTATGCATCAAAAAACCGGGGACTCAACTAAGTATTAAAAATTGTTACTATTGGTTAAATATCAGCCTGTCTGGCCCTAAGAAAGTTTGTCCGTTGTAGACCCATAAGCAGCTTGGGGCACCTGAATGGTGTAGGGCAAACCATCAACTACAGCATACCGCAAGAGAGTTGGTGTCTCCGTTCACTGGTCTCTCGCCATGAACTTATCTGCCTGATTCATTTATCACTGGGCAGCAGCGTTTCCCTTATACTAGCTATATACTGCGATGAATGTGCCCGGTAGATGGCAATAGGCACGCCCCTCATTACATGGGACCTAACATAAATGGCGAAACGTGGGTGTTAATTCACCTCTGCCTGAAGGAATAGCATGTATGGTAGCCTTTTTTAATGTCCCTACAGCTGGTGCACAGGCCCTCCCTATTGATGGTAGAATATAGGGAAAATGGGCCACGCTGACCCAGTGCGGTTTGTTGTATGTATGTATGAATCATACATACATAAATAACGCCTATGTCCCCGAAGGGGTAGACAGAGGTGAACTAGCACCCACGTTTCGCCAGTTATGTTAGGTCCCATGTAATAGGTGGCGAGCCTATTGCCATTTATCGGGCACAAAAGTCGCAGTATATTGCTATTGCTAGGTGGTATAAGAGGAACGCTGCTGCCCATTCCTCATCACTGATTTATCCTTAGTCGCCTTATACGACACCCACGGGAGAGATTTGGGGTGGTGACAATTGTATTCTACTCTGCCGTCACCACACGGCTGTATAATGTATGAATCATAACAATATAATCAGGTCCGGGTGTGGGTGTGGCCGGTGCGGAGCTGTTGCCGCGAGTGTTGGACAAAATCTTCGCGGCATTAGTGTACGAGGGCACTCCGTCTGATGACCGCCGCTCTCGCGCCGTCAAGAACGTCCGCCGGCATGCCGCTGGCCTACTCGTCAAGCTTGGCTCCAAGGTCGGTTGGAGGCCTCAAGTGTTTTCTTCTACTACATTACATTCAACAGAAAATCTCTCCTAAGGACAACGGGTTGAACTGTATTTTCGTTTTAGGGGATTAAAATGTTTGAAATTTTGGCAAATACGTTAAGTGTTATTATGTAAACCTATTGTTATTGCATCCGTATACCATTATATTACTCACACACTTTGCCATTATTATTAATGAGTTACAGTGACAGATAGATGAAAGTTATAGCAATCGGCTTAAAAAACAGAAGATGGTACGCGGGAGTGAAGCGCGTTTCGTTAAGAATTGCTCTTTATAAAGGGTTTTAGAAGAATTGGGATGATGACACTGACAACGACGAATCACTGATATAATTATTAATAATAATAATTTAGGATAAGGAGATTCGTTAATAGTCACTTATTATCAGATTATTCTTGTGATTGATATTTATTTTATAAAAATAAAAGTACAAAACTTAGCAGTCCGCCATATTTGCTAAAACGCCGCGTGACGTCATTATTTAGTTATCTCCGTTTTGACATTTTATTTGCCAATCAAATTCACTAGTTTATTATAGAAACTGGCCTTTACGGAATAGCGACGTCACACAGACGCCTTTGCTATTTTGGCGTTTTGGCGGAAACTTTAAATTTTGCATTATTCAAAACATGTTTTTTTTCTATCGAAATCGAAAGTTTTTACAAGAATATAATTTATTTTGGGTAAAGTAGACACGTAAGAATAATATGGTGTAGTTTTTCAAAATTAATCATGCCTACCACTCGATGTGTACTCGATGTCGCTACAGAATAGGGATGATGACACTATCAAATAATCACTGAAACAATGGTGTAAAATAACAACAAGGAGATCCGATAAAAAACACTTCTCAGGTTCACAGATTTTTTTTTTTACACTCACACCTATCATCTAGCCCAAAGTAAGTAGCCTAAGCACTTGTGTTATGGATACTAGATGACGGACATACTTTTAATATAATTGTGTATATAGTTGAAAATATACTACACAAACATATACACAACCATGACTCGGAAACAAACATTTGTGGTCACCACAAAGTTTGCCCCTACCAGGATTCGAACCCGGCACCTCTTGGCCAATACCCAGCAATCTGAGCATACATCATATTATACTTGTGATTGATGTTATGTATTTAATCCTCCCGCCCCAGTACCCCCTGCTGCTGCTGCCGGTGTTCGGGCGGCTGCACGAGCTGAGCCGCTCGGCGCTGGAGCGCGCGGACCTCAGCGCGGTGGAGAGCGTCACGCTGCAGGAGGCGCTGCTGCTCGTCTCCAACCACTTCTGCTGCTACGAGAGGCAGAGCGCCCTCGTCGCGCAGGTGCCGTGTTCTCTTACTGACTGTACTCACCTATAATTACCACCGGTGGTACTTATGTGTTCGACAATTGACAACATGTCATCTTTTCAACATCATGATTATTATGATGCTTTGAGAAATTAGTTAAAGCCGTGTGGTGGCGGCAGAGTGGAATACAATTGTCACCACCCCAAATCTCTCCCGTGGTGACGTAGGCGACTAAGGATAAATCAGTGATGAGGCAGCAATGGGCAGCAGCGTTCCTCTTATACCACCCAGCAATGTACTGCGACTTTTGTGCCAATGGCAATAGGTCCGCCACCTATTACATGGGACCTGACATATTTGGCGAAACGTGGGTGCTAGTTCACCTTTGCCTACCCCTTCGGGGATATAGGCGTGATTTATGTATGTATGTAAGAAATTAGACAGAAAATGAAGGCACCCATATATTTTAATTTTTTCTGAATTATTGATTTAAATTCCGGTCATTCTCATCATCATTATCACCAGCCCTTTAATGTCCCCACTGCTGGAGCACGGGCCTTACCTATGGATGGAAGAATATAGGGAGATTGGGCCATGACCCACCGCGCTGGCCCAGTGCGGGATGGTGGGTACTAACGACTGCAGATGGATCCGGGACCAACGGCTTAACGTGCCTTCCGAAGCACGGAGAAACTCGAGATAATAAATTTTTGGTCACCCATCCAATGGCCGGCCTTAGCGAAATTGCTTAGTTTACGCAATCGCAGGCCAAGCGCTCTGTGCCACTGCGCTAGCGAGCTCCTCATCCACTTAGTTATAATTGCCACTGGTGGTAATTATGTATTCGACAATTGACAACATTTCATTTTTTCAACATACTTTTATTATGATGCTTTAAGAAATTAGACAGAAAATGAAGACACCCATATTTTTAATTTTTTCTGAATTAATGATTTAAATTCCGGTCATTCTAAACGGACGTAACGCCAAATGACGTCGCAGTCATGAAAAAATGGCTAAATAACAATCTGGCGTTTCCGGTGGCAAAAATAAAAACATGTTTGAAATTAATTTTCAAGTAAAATACGTTTTAAATTAGTTAAAATTAAAGTCTCGGAAGGATTTCAAATTTATTGTTACTTTAATAATGTTATTTTCGAAGATGACAATAGGGATGATGACACTAACAAAGAATCGCTGATATATAATTATTTAGGATAAGGAGATTCGTTAATAGTCACTTGTTATCAGATTATACTTGTGATTGAAAAATAAAGTACCTACAAAACTTAGCAATCGCCATATTTGCTAAACGCCACGTGATGTCATTATTTAGCTATCTCCAATTTGACATTTTATTTGCCAATCAAATTAACTAATCTATTATAGAAACTGGCCTTTTTACAGAATAGTGACGTCACACAGACGCCATTGCAATTTTGGCGTTTCGGCGGAAATTTTAAATTGCATTATTTAAACCCTGTTTTTTTTCTATCAAATCGGAAGTTTTCACTAATTTATAATTTATTTTGGGTAAAGTAGTAAACGTAAAGCATGGTGTAGTTTTTCAAAATTAGTCATCACGCCTAAAATAAATGAAAATTAAAAAGTATCAACACCACTTAGTCCAATTTCCCTAGTATTCCCCTGTACAATTTTTTATTTTCCAATTTGCCACGAGATTCTGGTAGGCCTATAGTGACGTGAAGACAGCACGGTGTAGTTTTTTTCAAAATGAGCCATCATGCCTGTGGCGTCTCCGAGTGTGGCAGTTAACGTATCGCAATGCACCAGGTGCTGGGCGACTGCAGCTCGCGGTGGGCG